>PVHP010009692.1:0-49644 GCA_004024765.1 Zapus hudsonius
AGAGGGAGAGAGAGAGAGAGAGAGAGAGAGAGAGAGAGAGAGAGAGAGAGAATGGGTGTACCAGGGCCTCCATCCATTAAAGACAAACTCCAGACACATGTGCCACCTTGTGCATCTGGCTTTATGTGGGTACTGGGGAATCAAACCAAAGTTGTTAGGCTTTGCAGGCTTGCACCTTAACCACTGAGCCATCTCTCCAGTCCCCAAATGCATATTTGTTTTATATGGTAAAGCCCCTCCCCCAAAATGTGAGTCTAATCATGTTTAGTTGAGGACTGTCTATAAATGCTCCACTGTTTCATTGACGGCTCATACTCTTATCATCCCTGAATTAAAAATTTTAAACAAGGGGCTGGGGAGATGGCTCAGCAGTTGGGGCATTTGCCTGCAAAGCCTGATGGCAAAGTTTCAGGTCCCCCGTTCCCACATAAATCCAGATGCACAAAGTGGCATATGCATCTGGAGTTCATTTGCAGTGGCTAGAGGCCCTGGAGTGCCCATTCTCTTCCCCCTCTCCGTCTTTCTCTGATGACAAATAAATAAAATGCTGGGAAGGGTGACGTAAGAAGCCCCGACACACACTGGTACCAGCAGCAGCAGCAGCAGCAGACCAGGATATAACATCAGGGATATCACACTCTACCAGTGACATGTTCACTGTCTCTCTGGGGAAGAAGCATCAATGCTCATTTCTCTCCCCCACACATTTCCTTCCTCTTCTCTTGTGTGACTTGCTTGAATTCACGCAGCAGAGAGCAGACTCGTGAGATTTTTTTTTATTTTTAATTTTTAGAGAGTGACGATCAGAAATGAGGGTTTCTTTGAGGTTTTAAGTTTCAACCTTTAGGGGAAGGGATGTAGAAGCAAAGGTAACGAGGCCTGGGAGCCCCGGTGGATAAAGCACTTGTCCTACAAATGTGATAACCTGAGTTTGGATCCCTAGCACCCACATAAATGCTGGGGGGGCATGACAGCCTGCCTGTAATCCTGGGGTTTAGGAGCAGAGACAGGGAATCCCTAGGGAAAGCTGGCTAGCTATAATTGGTGAGCTCTGTCTCAGTAAATAAGATGGAGAGCCATTGTGGAAGACACTCATCGTCAGTTTCTGACCTCCATATATATAGACATATATGCACACCCACACACCTGTGTGCCCACACTCATGCAAACATGCATTTACATACGGGTACACACACCACACACATGCATTTACAAGCCAAAATCCCACACAGACAAAGCATATTGGCTGAGGAATTGGGGAAATTCCACTTCCACTTCCTCCACTGGATTATGGTCTTCTGGTCTAGAGTGGAGGCCGGGGTGATGGCAGGGGAGGAAGGAAAGGGGACAGAGTAAGAATGAGATGAAGTGGCAGGTGGAAAGGAGGAAAAGGGGGGGATGAGACAAAGACACAGAAAGATAGCAAAGAGAGAGATAGAATTAGGTAGGGAGACACAGAAAGAGATAGAGAGAATGAGAGAAAGACAAAGATAGACGGCGAGAGCCAGAGAATGAACCCTGCGGGTCCTGACCAGTAGAGGCCCACCCTCACCCTCCAGCAGCCCTCTGGAAGAGGTCGTAAAACACCAGCTCAGAAAGGGTTGAATCTGGGCGGACAGGACTGACCACAGGCTTTCACTCTCCAAGCTGATATGAGGTATTGGGGTTCAGGAAGGAATCCTCAAACTCCAAACCCTGAGTTGCAGATAATAAGATGAAAAATAAAAAGATATTCTATGGGCTGGAGAGATGGCTCAGCGATTAAAGGCACTTGCTTGCAAAGCCTGGTGGCCAGGGGTTCAATTCCCCAGTGCCCACAAAAAGCCAGATGCACAAGGTGGCATAGGCATCTGAAGTTTGTTTGCAGTGGCAAGAGGCCTTGGCATGCCTCTTTTCTGTCTTATTCTCTCACCCCCTTTCTGCTTGCAAATAAATAAAATATTTTATAAAAAAGATATTCTAGACAAATGCTGACCCAAAGAAGGCTAAGAAACCAATGTGAACGTCAGAGAAAACACTGTTTAACTCAACAAAGCATAATTAGGTTTTAAAAGTGATCACGATACATTTATTTAAGAAAAAGTTCACAAGCTATTTTCATGGTACAACACAGCTTCAAAGCATATAAAGCCAAGATAATAGAATTGCAAGAAAAATCGGACACATTTACAGTCACAGAAGGGGATTTTAATAAACATTTCTAAGAAATGGATAGATCAAGGAAATGAAAATAATACAAAGATATTGAGGTTTGAATGCTGCAATTAAGAAGCTTGGACTCATGTTCATGTTGGGGCTACTGAACCTAAAAATAAGAATACATCTTTGTTAAACACACATGGTATAGTCATTAAAATTTTCTCAGGCTCTACAACGATCTCAACAGACACCAAAGACCAAATGTCTTATAGACCGATTTCTCAACCATAAAATTCAGAAAGATGAGCAGAAAGGCAGGCCTCCCTTCTCCACACTACATTTGAAGATAATCACTTATTAAATAATTTATGTACCAAGAAAGATATTATTAAATATTTAGTTATACATACAAAAACATGCCTTTTTGCATTTGAATACTGAGCCTACAAGTCCATATGGGAGATGGAAGGGTCACTTCCAGTGGAAAGCGGCAATGCCCATTGAAAGAGTGTTGAGTTTCTTTCGCACCTGTCAGAATGGCTAACAGGGCGAACGCCTGACAGTGACGGGCACAGGGATGGATGTGCTGAGATAGAATCCTCCAACGCTGAGCTCTGAGTGTTGGTCTGGGAGGGTGCCTGTTGCGGTCACCTTTCTAGTTGCTGCGCAGGAAGAACCCAAACAAAAGCGGCTTGTGGAGGAATGGGTTTATTAGGCTTATGGACTCAAGGGAAGACTCCATCCTGGCAGGGAAAACGATGGCATGAGCAGAGGGGTGGACATCACCTCTGCCACAGCACTGCAAACAGCGGCAGGAAGGTGTGCCAAATACTGGCAAGGGGGAAGCTGGCTTATAACCCCATAAGCCTGTCCCCCAACAACACAGCTTCATCGAGGTTGTAAAACCCAAACTGCCATCAGCTGAGGATCGATCTATCAGAACACATTCATTTGTTTGTGGGGGACACCTGGATCAAACCATGACAGTGCCCACACAACACCCCTCACCCATCAAGCAGTCGCTGGGTACCTACAACCTCAGTAGTGGTTGGGAAGTCAAAACAAGTCCTTTAAAAGTAAAAAGAAAGCAAGAATCCGTAGGTGCCTCACACATGGTAAGATTAGATACCAGCTTTGCAAGTATTGTGCACATTGTGGATATGTTGGTGACAATCAAAGTACATTGTTTCTGGGGGCCCAGTAAAAAGGGTTTGATAGACACTGTCCTAAAGAAACTCTCGTGTTCACACACAAAGAGACCAGGAAAGAGTTTTGTGATGCTGGTGGTAATGGAGAAAAGCTGTCTACAGCCACTCCACGTACAGCCTGCGGTTAAGATCATCAGAGACCACAAGACCAACACGATCAAGGTCATAATGCTGAGCACGTGGACAGCATGCAGCATTTCTTCACTTTAAAAAGTGAGCCGGGCGTGGTGGCGCAAGCCTTTAATCCCAGCACTCAGGGGGCAGAGAGGTAGGAGGATTGCCATGAGTTTGAGGCCACCCTGAGACTACATAGTGAGTTCCAGGTCAGCCTGGGCTAGAGTGAGACTCTACCTTGAAAAACCTAAAATAAAATAAAATAAACTTTAAAAATGATCCATGAATATTCATTGTGTCAAGGGATGGATGGCTTCCTATTGACATTTTCATTCAAGTATATCATGTACTTTGACCACAAATCATCCCTCACTACTCTCCCCTGTCCCCCCTGCCCCTCTTGCTTGTGTGTGTGTGTGTGTGTGTGTGTGTGTGTGTGTGTGTGTGATCTAGATTCTACATAGGAGAAAAATGTGGCATTTGTCTTTCTGAGCCTGGCTTATTTGGCTCAACATGATAATCTCCACTTCTGTCTCACAAATGAGATAATTTCATTCTTCTTCTTTTTAACGACTTAGTAAAATTCCAGTGTGTTAACCATTCACAGTGTCACTGTGTTTTGATGCTAGTTGTCTGCTCTTTCTAACCTTTGCAACAGACTTCACTAAGTGTTTCTGAACACTTCAAAGATATAAAGATTCCTGATATATATATGGACCCTGACTTCAGGGGTGTGTTTAAAGAAAGAAAGCCATGAGGGTGCCAGGCTGGCGTGTGAACCAGGGAGGTGTCTTTTGCTTTCTCGTGACTTTTGCAAATACATCAGAAGCAAATACAAAGCAGTGTGCCCACTTGAAAAAGTATTAGTGATGGGTACCTAGATTGCTGTGGTCTTATTTACCGTATATTAGAAATATTGGAGATTGGAGATCATTCACAAATAGAATTTCAAACATTAAAACCGTGAACAAAGAAATACCTCCAGTTCTGCCCAGGCTCCCACCTTACACGGCAAGCTGAATGATGGGTGGGTGTGTCCTTCACTGTTTGGAGGGGGCTCTCATTGTCATTTAAGCTGGAGGCCGGAATGTAAATTTATATCACACACTCCTGCAAAATCAATACAGGTAATTTCCTGATTCAAACCCATAGATGTGCACAAAGCTCCATATCTACAGAGAACTGGACACAATGCAGAGGGAGCTCCAGGGGCGAGTTAGAGCCTGAATTATTCAGCGAATGTCTCCTGTCCCCTTCGCTTTGGGCTTCTGTTTGGGGCGCCTTGGAGAAGCATGAATTTGGTCTGACAATAACAGACTCGTGATGAATGATAATTGCGTTTGCTCCACATCAGTGCATGGAAATCTGTTTATAGATTTGGATTACAAATTCTGGAAGCTTTATATGTTTAATGATTTTTCCACCAACCTTAAAGGGCTCTGAGCCAGGGCTCTGTCTCAACTGTGGGCCTTGTTGAACTTCCTCTGATTTGGTCCTGTGGTTTAAAAAAGCTTAGCTGTTGTAATCTCGGAGCTCAGGGTGCTGAGGCAGGAGGAGGTCAGCCTGCGAGTTCGAGGTCAGCCTAGGTTACATAGTGAGTTTGGACACTAACTTGATAGGTCATTCCTACTTCCCACCAACTTCCTCGTGTGATTCAGAAAGCAGGTGGGAAGGAGGAAAAGCAAGCATTTGGGGAAAGACTTCAGCCAATGACTGCTTATATCCTCTGGGCTTCTGGGAGCCCAGTAATTCCAAATTTCATAACATAAACCCCTGGAGAATGGGGGGGCTGGGTCTCATTTGTGTTTATCAAAGACCAAAGCAACTGGTCAAGGTTCAGTCCTAACAGGATTAAAAAAATCCAGCAGCAGGCGATGTCTACAGAATCAAAAGGTAATGAGTGACATATACATTAGACAAAGAAAATTGAATTAGCACTGACATTTTCTGGCCTGGGGGCCTTTTTTTTTGGACTGGAAATGAAGACAAACTTTGATCTGTTCTTCTAAGAACCTGACAAAAAACAGAGGCTAGAATAATGCTTCTAATCTTATTTGTTCTCTCCACTTGCATCCCTTCCGCTCCTGGGCCCCAAGGATGGGTGGGTCGTGTGTGTGTGTGTGTGTGTGTGTGTGTGTGTGTGTGTGTGTGTGTGTGTTGTGTGTCTGTGAGTGGATGAGTGGATGCTTTCTGTTTCTGTCACCATAGGGTGTGTCTTGCTGGACACTCAGAACCGTTTCATGACTATTGTGAGAGGCATCCCCAATCATCCGTGTGCTTGAACTGGTCACGGCCATGTTTGACTCCTAAGATTTGAGTTTTTCTCCTGTGCAAAAGCATCAGTGGCAAAGGGAAAATGTTCAAAGGGCCGGGAGATGGCAGCTTAGTGAATTATAAACTGCCTAGCAAGCAGAAAGGGTCCAATTGGTGTTTTTTTTTTTTTTTTTTCTGTTGCTGGACATCAAACCCAGGGACTGGTGTCTCCCAAGCAAGCACTCTGTCAAGCTAGGGGTTAGCTCTGGCCCCAGCCAAACTTTTCCGTTCTTAAATTTAAAAATTCATCATTCTCCCATGCAAAGAACATTCATGAAAAGGGCATGCCTTTAGACACATTTCATATTTTTAAGACAAAGAAATTATGTAGCAAGTGTTCAGGCAAGAAAATAGGGGAGTTTTGTTGTTCTTGTTTAAGAAAGGGCTTTACTATCTAGCTCTGGCTGGTCTGGAACTTACTAGGTAGCCCAGGCTGGCCACAAACACATGACCTTCCTGCTTCAGTCTCCTGAGAATTACAGATGGGCGCCACCACCCCTGGCAGGAATAGTTATCTTCCAATGCAAGGGAAACAAAACAAGATATACACTTGTATGTTTTGGGGAAAGGATATGGTAGGCTCAGAACTTTCTAACTCAGCAGTCAATAGTGTACTGGATGTGAGGGAAGCCTAGATCCCGTCGAGAAGAGGAGATAGTGAGTCAGTACTCAGATACCAGGAAAGTCCCGTGTGAGGGATCCAAACAGATCCTGGCAGATGTATGGGACAGACCTCGGCAGACAAAACTTGAGCCCTACAATAATAACCTAGAATCTCAGTTTCACGGAGTTTAAGCAAAACATGGGGTGATGTGGCTCAATGGATATTTAAGGAAATTCGTCATGCGCATGTGTGTTGGGTATGCAAGCAGAGGTACATGCTACTGAAACTGGCTTTTCCATGGTCCAGGTCCTCAAGCTTATGGGGCAAGTGGTTTACCCATGGAGCCTTCTCCCCAGCCCTGGTGTTTAAGAAAATGTTACTCCAGCTTGCTGAGTAAGAACAGAAGAGAGGGCAAGAATGAATATGGGAATAAGGAGGCTTGTTCACACAGTAGGTAAGAAAAGCAATGAAGCCATAATGGCCTGGACTGTCACAGCGATGGTGGGGGGACATAAGTGGAAGAAAGGAAGACACCATGCAGGCATTGTTGACAAATTGTCCTGGGGGGTGGTAGGCAAGGGGAGGGCTCACAGAAAGTTCTGGAAAGATGGTGCTCAGTTTGCTGAAGTGGGAAGGTTGGTGGACGCGAAGCGGGTAGAGTGGGAGTGGGTAGCCCACACTTCATTACTCCACCCGAGTTCATATCCTATGCAACCAAATGAATTGATGACACAGATAGAGAGGATTTTTAACAAACACCTTGTGCTTTATTCAGATTTATCCAAGTGGGAGAAAGGTGAGGGAGCAGAGGGAAAACAGAGAGGCAGTCATTACCACATGGTCTGATAAACTCATTTAAAAAATCACCAAAAAAAGGGAAAAAAAAAACTAGATATAATCTTCTAAGGAAAATCAAACAATTAGACACATGATCCCATGATAGAGTAATTTTTCTTGCCCTCCAAGGGAAGGGGGCACTCACCTTCTCCAACTCAAGTTTGTCCAGAGCCAAACCTGATAGAAGCTACTGGCTCCTGGCCTGGTTAGAATTTAAAATTTAAATTTGTGCTGAAGGTAGGCAAAGCCCTGCCTAGGAAGGAGCTTGGCAAGAATGTGTGAAGTCATGGTGGGCTAGCCTTACTCCTGCCTAGAGGGTCTATCTTCCTCCTAATCTCCAACAGAAATACAGAATTAGGATTGAAGATGTGCAAGATCAGAATTAGGGGATGTGCAAAATCAGAACTAGGAAAGATGTCCTCAGCCCACACTGTCCTGCATTCCTTAATGGCTCCCCATCCTGCATTCTCCTTCGAACCTTCCCATCAACCTTTGAGAAGTGTCACATTGTGACTAGTCGCTGTGGTGTCTGAATCAGATGTCCCTGATAAGCGCTTGTGTTCTGAATGCTTGGTCTCCAGCTGTGGTAATTTGGTAGGTGGAGCCTTGCTGGAGGAGGTGTGTGTTGGTGGTGGTGGAATTAGGGGTGTTATACCAAGCTCCCCCTTGCCAGGGCTCAGCTCACTCTCTTGCTGCTATCTTTTACCTGCTGTGGTAAGAAGCGATGTCTAGCGTCTGCTCTACCATCTTTTCCTGTCATCATGAGACTTCCCTTTTGAGACAATCAGCCAAAATAAACTCCTTCCTCCCATCAGCTGCTTTGGGTCAGGTGTTTTGTCACAACAACATGATGTCCTACAACCTCCTCTGTGCCCAACCCCCCCCTTACTTCTTCTAAGTCTTCCTCATTCCTCCAAATGGCATGTCTACCTAAACTCAGAACTCCTGCCCCCCTCCAAAACTCGCTTCTTCTACAATCCTTCCCATTTCTAGAAATGAAACATCCAACCCAAAGTCAAAAACCTTGAAGTTCTCATTGAACTCATTTTTCTAACACCCACTCTCAACTCTCCTAGAAACCAGAGGCTTCTGTGCAAGTCAGTGAGAAATCACAAGGTCTGACAATGTAAAACACAGATTCTGAGTGATCGGAGGATGACATCTGACCTACCCCTTTGTACCTCTGACCTTACCCCTTGATACCTCTAACTTTACCCCTTGGTGCCTCTGATCTTACCTCTTGGTACCTCTGACCTTACCCCTTGGTACCTCTGATCTTATCCCATGGTACCTCTGATCTTATCCCTTGGTACCTCTGACCTTATCCCTTTTACCCCTTGGTGCCTCTGATCTTATCCCTTGGTACCTCTGACCTCACCTCTGGGTCTGGCTCCTCTACTTACTTAGTTCCCACCACATTAGCTTCCTATTGATCTTCGATGGCTGTAATCACACTCCTCTCACAGGACCTTTGTACTGGCTTTTCCTTCTGTCTGAAGCACATTTTCCACCCACTTATCTCTATATCTCCCTTATTTCTTTCATGTCCTTCAAATATCACATCAGTGAGGCATGCTCTAATCCAATATAAAGCGACACCCCTCTCCTTCTTATCGCCATCTGGCACACTTTCTCTATTATCTGTTTGCTTGTCTCTCCTCGCTAGCATGCAAGTCCCTGGAGACCACTGCATTTTGCTCTGTTCACTGATGTATCTAGAACAATGCTCAGCTGTGGCAGGTGTCCAATCAATGCTGTCACTGAACACCGCGGCTGG
Source organism: Zapus hudsonius (assembly GCA_004024765.1). Classification (NCBI taxonomy): domain Eukaryota; kingdom Metazoa; phylum Chordata; class Mammalia; order Rodentia; family Dipodidae; genus Zapus; species Zapus hudsonius. Next base: position 8,993 of record PVHP010009692.1, read on the forward strand.
TGACTAGAAGTCAAGTGATCAGGAATTTAGTTTCAATGAGTGCCTCATGTGACCTCTCTGAGATCCATGGTTCTCAGCTGGGAGGTGGGCACATTAATATCTGCCTCGCCTACTTCATGGGGGATCCGCGAAGATCAAATGTGTTACTGTGCTCCGTGGCTTAGCTGTCAGAAAGGCTTTGACATTTTCATAGGCCATGATCCCATGCCAAAAATGCTAAGCAGAATCTGTGCAACTCAATAAAGGAATGTTTGACAATTTCCTATAAATTCCCATAGGGAAAATGGGTAAGAATTGGGATCCTTAAAAACAGTGAGCTCCGATCTTATATTTCCAGTTCATAAAAGGTGGGAAGAGAGACAAACCCAAACAAGAATACTCAGAGAAGGGCTGGAGAGATGGCTCAGCGGTTAAGGCACTTGCTTCTACTGCCTAAGGCCCCTGGTTCAATTCCCCAGTACTCACATATGCCAGACCCACAAGGTGATGGTCCTGGTGCCCCCTCTCTCTCTGCTTGAAAATGAATAAATAAAATATTTTAAAAAATAATACTCAGAGAATTACTCAGGTAAAGCATGATCATGAACAGTTTGGGGGAGGCTGTTTTTTTTTTTTTTTATAAAGAGCTAAGACTTGTAAAAATGTTAAGGACAAGGAAAAATGATTTGGGGGCATATTTGAAGCAAGAAGATAAATGAGAGGATTGTGCCAACAGATGACAGATTAAAAGCAGAACTTGGATTTTAATTTGTTTCCAACATGAAAAAGGTCTTCTGACTTGAAGTAAGGAATCTTTACAAATGTAATCTAAGGAGCAAGACAGCACCAGGTATGGTAGTATACGCCTGGCACACCAGCACTCAGGAGGCTGACATAGGAGGATCACAAGTTCAAGGTCAGTCTGGGCCATAGCAAGGTCATGTCTCAAATAGCCAATGACTGGGGATGTAGCTTAGCAGCAGAGCACTTATATAGCAGATACAAGGTCCTGAGTTCCACCTCCAATGCCACAAAAAAAAAAACCCCAAAGATATATGAAATGAGGGATGAAATTCTACTTCATTAAATGAGATTGGGTCCCCAAACCTAATATGACTGTCAAACCCCCCCCCCCACACACACACCTGATTTCAGGAAGATTTTAGCTCTCTCCCAAACTTGGACCTAAGCTGCACTTAATTGTGGAAGTGTTTCTGTTACCTTTACAGATCATCCTGGTGAGATCGGTTCTTGTTGGAAAGAATAACTCTTCTGCGGGGAAGTCTCTTATTATCCATGATCACAGTAGAAGATGCCTCATTGTGACAGCTTATATACAAAGAGGGTTTCTGTTTGGTTTTTTTTTTTTTTAAATACAGTGGCGGTCAAGGTCAGTGTGTTCTGACAGTGAACTAGAATTTATTGTCCCCCAAGCGACTCCTTCATCAGGGGATGGAGATTCTGGGGAGAGATGGGCTATTACTTCCCTGCTGCCAAGAAGTACAGCATAGCCATCTTGGATTCTCCAGGTTACCATTAAACCCACCAGAATGACTGAGAAGAGATTTCCTTCTCTTCTGGGCACTCTACAACATGTTCTTGGGTGGAAGAAACTGGTCTGGAAAGGCTTAGAGAGCACCTTGCATGACAGTTGAACATTGTATTCATGAAAGCAATACCCTCTGTAGTTGGAGCATAATATTGACCATCTCGGATCACAGCTGTGATGGAACAGAATGTGTAAATTTAGCCTTGGAAGCAGGAGCTAGAGCTTGGGTCTGGACTTTCTCCCAAATGTCCCTTATTGCCTAGCTTGGTACTGTTGAGAGGTAGTGGACACTTTGAGGCATAGTGTGAGGACTTTTGGTTATTTAGGGGTGTTACTTAGGGGTGTGCCTTCAAAGGGAAAGTGGGGCTCGATCCATTTCTTCTTCTTTTGTTTTTTTACATCCCAGCCATGGGGTGAACAGCTTTGCTTCTCACACACTCCACCACTCTGTCTTCAGCCCAAAAGTAATGGAGCCCACTGAACATTGATTGAAACTAAAATGGTGAGCTGAAAAAACACTTCTCTTTTTTTAAAAAAATTATTTATTTGCAAGCAGAGAGAGAGAGAGAGAGAGAGAGAGAGAGAGAGAGAGACAGAGAGACAGAGAGCACGGGCTCAGCAGGGCCTCCAGTCATTGTAAATGAACTCCAGATGCATGCTCCACTGTGTATCTGGCTTTATGTGGGTACTGGGGAATCAGTCCCAGGTTGTTAGGCTTTGCAGGTAAGTACCTTAACTACTAAGCCATCTCTCCAGCCCAACCCTTCTCTCTTTATAAGGTCCTAGCTACAGGTATTCGCTATAGTAATGGAAAGCTGGCTCACACACCAGGAAACCCAAAACCTAACCCTCCATTAAGGTCTCTCAGTGCCCACACCCTGCTCGTTCTTTATAAGGCCACTGGAGGAGAATATTTTTCAAAATTGATTGTTGTTTGAATGTGATTCATGGAAACTTGAGACCCGCTCAAACCTCTTTCCTTAGGCTATAATCCACTTAGCAATTCTCTTTGACATTGCCTTTACCCAGGCCCAAATCATCCTTTACTCATCATCTCCTGGTAGACTGAAGTTGGCGGATGTGCTGACAACTCTGCACCATGTTCCATGAAATCATTGGGACTTTTGAGTTACTCTTTCCCCCAAGCTGTACCTATTTTCCTAGCTCATAAACATGAGTTCCCATTTTATTCCATTATTGCTCTTATTCTGACACATTATCTCTCCTATCTCATGAGCCGGGGGTGGTGCGTACCTGTCATCCCGGCACTCAGGAGACTGAGGCGCAAGGATCATGGGTCTGAGGCCAGCCTAGGATCCTGTCTCAAAATAACAGATGATGTCATCTTTATGCCCGATAAAGAAAGACTCCAAGAAACTAAGGACAGTTAATAGGCAAACACCTAAGGGAGCCCCTATACTTTCGTTTTGTGAATACTTAGAAAAAATGATTTAATTCCTAAGTAAGTCACATGAAATTGACCTCCCCTCCTGATTCGAAGAGGGTTAGTCTCTGGAATATGACATAGAAGTTGTGTAATTCACTTTTTAAACTGTATAGTGTATTGTGGTATGGTAAAACAGACAAAATATAAAATTCACCATTCTAACTATTTTAGGTGCTCATTCAAGTGGCAGGAAAACATCACCATTGGTCTCCAGAACATTCTTCTCATCTTCCCAAACTCTTCCCAGTCACTCCCCACACTCTCCTCCCCCTCCCCCTGACAACCACCACTCTGCTTCCTGTGAACTTGACTGCTCCAGGAACTTCATGTAAAAGAAACCCTGGGGCTGGGGAGATGGCTTGGAGGTTAAGGGCACATCCTGTGCAAGCATGAAGGTCTGAGGAGTCCTGAGACAACATGAGTTTGATCCCCAGGACCCACCCAAAGAGCTGGGGGAGCAGAGACCCAGGAACTGCAAAGAGCAAGCTCCAGGATCAGTACTAGACTCCAGTTCAAATAAGAGCAGGTGGACGAGCAACAGGGCAGACACCAGACAGCCCACTCCCGCCACCACGGGCAAATGCACCGGACACCGCACAGGCTCATGCACACGCATCCACCACACATGCACACCTTCTCCCCACATTACGCACACACAACAACAACAACAACAACACTTCATCGCCATTCCACAGGAAATAACCTTCCATCCATGATCACGCAAGTAGCCTTGATTTAACTTGATGTGGTTAAAGAATAAAAAGCGTGAAAGTAAGTTGGAGGCTAATGGAGAGTAAGGCGCTGATGGGAGGAGATAATGGAAGGTAATTGAGGAAAATGAGATCAAATACATTACAGGAATGTATGAAAATGTCAAAAATGGAAAGAAGAAATAAAAACAATTTTTCAGTGATTTCAAAAGACCCTGCATTTGTCCTTTGAGACTGGCCTCTTTCAGTTAACCTAATGTCCTCAAGGCTCATCCCCGTTGTAGCGTGTGTTAGAATTCCTTCCTTTTAAGGCTTGTCATTGTCATTCAATGTGAACAAGTTTTTCTGCAGGAATGTGGACCGAGGGATGGGTGCCAAAGCGTCATGGAATCCATGTCATTTGAGGCAAGCTGTCTCAGGAAGTCCCACAGAATTCTCATCCGGGCTCTGCTCTGGACAATGTTTCTAACAATAGCTTAAGTGAGGAAGCAGGAGGGCTGCCAAGCTAATAACTTGTGAATGACACAAAATTGGGCCTAATAGCTCTTCTGTTGAACGATGAATATGGATTCGAAATATGTTGTGTGCTAAAATGACATACTGAAGCAAGGGCAGGAAATTTAACAACAATCGGTGCAATACACTAAAATTAGGCTATGGCGCACCCACCCGTGTGCTCGTGCACACACACACTGGCCACAGCACAGGATGGAGTAAAGCTAAGAGGGATGTGAGAAGAGTTGTGGGTTTTAATTGACCAAGAGCTCAGTCTGAGTCCACGGTGGATGTGGTTACCAAGCAAATAGCTAATGTGGTCCAAGGGTGCGCTAAGAGCTTGTGGTCAGAGCTGGGCAGGAAACAGCTCCTCTGCAGGCCTTGATGCTGCATCTGGACTGCTGTGTTCAATGCGGTGCTGCAGCTTAGCAGAGGGAGAATGGTCTGGAAAACACGCTGCAGGAGGAGCAAGAAGCGACTCAGGAAACGCAGCGGTGTTGCAGGGGTGACTTTGAACTCGGGAAAGTCTGCTTTGGTGTGGAGTTAAAGGGACCAGGGAGATGGCTCCATTTGAACTTAGGGTTCAAACATGAGGGGATCTCGGGCCAGAGACCACCAAGTTCAACTATTCAGAACTCACATACAAAGATGGGTGTGGCCATGCCTGTCTGAGGTGGCAGACAGGAGAATTGCTGGGGTTTGCTGATGGACAGTAGCTCCGGGTTGAGGGAGAGATCCCATCACAAGAAAAGAAATATATAGATGACCAATAAGAAGATACCAACACCCTCCCCTGGTCTTCTCGTGCACACGCATGGGGCATGTGCATCCATACAACATGCATCATACGTGTACAACCACACACACACACATGCATGCATGCATGCAAAAAAAAAGAAAATAAAATTATAATTCAAAGATGGAATTTATGGGAAGGAAAATGTTCTTGGAAAAGTAAATTCCTTATAGCTGGACCTCTCAAACAGTAGAATGCCTGTTTTAGCATGAGTTCCCATCTCTGAAGGTATTAGCATTATTTTGGAAAGGTGGTTCTCAGGGGCGATTTGGGCCCCCAGTGGTATTTACCAATGTCTATAGACATTGTTGGTCATCTCAACTGAAGGAGGAGAGATGACTATTGGCTTCTAGAAGGAAGAGGCAGGCATGCTGCCCAGCACTCTACAATACGAGGGCAGCCCTAGAACAAAGAGTGAGCCAGCTCTACATGTCCACAGCACTGAGCCTGAGCAACTGTGCTATTGATAATGACCCTTTAGACGGATAGGAAGAAGTTCTAAGTGAGGAAAGTCATACCCCGTCGGTAGAACTTTCTAGTAGTTGAGCATAGGCTGCATTCTCCAAAAGAGATGCTAACTTTGGAATATTTGAAAGGGAGAAAGATATTTATTCATTGCTCTGCATAGGGATGAGAGTCAGCTAGAATTACAGTTACTTTCACATTGCTGGTTTAAAGCACCCAACCAAAAGCCTCTCATGGGAGAAAAGTTCTTTATTTTGGCTTACAGTCTGAAGGAGAAGCCTCATGATAGCGAGGGAAAGATGGTGCAGCAGAGGCTGGACAGAACCCTCCTGGCCACAACAGGTGGATCATCAACAAGACAGTGAGTGGAACTAACGCTAGCAAGCTGATGGACTCCAAGGTCCACCCAGATACACACCTCCTCCAGCAGGGCTCCACCTACCAAATTGCCATCAGCTGGGTGTTCAGAATGCATGAGTTTATGGGAGACATCTGATTAACACCTCCCCACCTGGGAGGGGGAGACATCCTCAAGTATACAAATTTAGGTTTCTCCATGGAAGATTATAATCCCATAAGGCCAGATGAGCATGCATAGGCTGATAACTTTCCCCTAAAATGATGTTGATTTGTAGTCCTAGGAACCCCTGAGTAAGGAAGATGACCTCTACAATCTCCTAACCTCAATCTTGGCACTGGATCACTCAGGTCCTTAAAAAGAAATCTATTTAAATCCTTCAATACGCATGAAAATAGAAGCACATATAGCCTGACTCCTGTGAGCTGGGGAGTGGTTCATCATATGCAAAAGGCGGTGACACTGAAACTATAAGCTTCTCTTATTCAGTCTAACACTGAGGCCTGAAGGATTTAAGGGAGAAAAAAAACCTGTTTTCCACGTTCCAGCTCTTTGTCTGACATATGCAACATGTGATGTTTGCTTAAGCAACCTCAGAAAGCAGCTTATGTGCTTGTGTGAGAGTTCTTAGCTCCAAGCAACAGATACCAGTGCTGCCTTCTATATGCTCAGAAGAATTCTATTAAATGGAGATTGGGACAATGTAAACATGCTTTGAAAAATGCCTGCCTTATGATACAACACTACAGTGACTTAAGATATTAGGAACTAACAAATAGATTAATTTTTACTGGTGCACAAAAAGACCCCTAATATAAGACTTTGTGAGAAAATTAGATTATACAAAAGGATGTAAGCTATAATAGAAATTATTTTTGTAATGGCATATATTTATTTACATAATTACATATAAAATAATTATACCAACCTGAAAATTGATCATGGTCTTAAGTATAAAATGTATTTTTAAATATAAAACTTTCACCTTAACTGGTAAGCCAAATTCCTATGGAGACCAAGAACCTGGACTCCAAGGGGAAGCTTCCACTAACCATGGGCCTAAATAGAGGCTATACTCATTATAATCTTGCCAAATTAGCAATGCTTGTCTCATTTAATCTATGCTGATCTCACTCTCCACAGGAGAATCTGTTTTTATTTTTCAGAAGGCAGCAAAAACCATGGACAACCCAATTCTACCATGACCACAACTGATAAACCACCCCTAACACATCAGCTAGGGGCCAGGTAAAACCACAGAGGAAGTGGTGAGATGAGCAAGAGTGCTGCTCCCACAGTGAGCCTGACAACCTGCGCCAGAACGATGGAGACAGACACTGAGGATACTCAAAATGTTGTAAAGCAGAAATCAAGAGGCTGCTAACAGCTCAACACTACAGTAGACTTAAAACTCACCCACCATGGCTCAGGGAACTTTGTAAAAGAGGGGGTATAAGCATTATAAGAGCCAAGGTGGGGGGGAGATCCAGAGGCATTGCTGCTCACACAACTCATAACCCTCCACTCCTTGGAACATTCCAGCAATCCCACTGACGAGAGCCCTCATTGGAATGTGGCAGGTAGGAGGGAAACGGTAGTACCTACATATGAATTATACATACAAAGTTTCTACTTATTAAAATTTTTTAAAATTTAAATTAAAAAAATTTTCAAAAAATGAGAAAAATACTGAAGATATGAGTTCTTAGACTTAGCACCAAAAGCATCATCTGTAAAAGGAAATGTTGTAAAACTGACCTGGAAGGTCAATTCAAAGGAAGGTAATGGTGTGAGGCAAGCCATCTCCTGGATGACGTCCAATTTCCTTCTCTTTCTACTTCTGATTCCCCCTCCCCGCCTTAAGCTGCCTTATACACAAGGAAGTAAACATCCTACTGGGTGTTTACGGATGAGTAAACATCTCACACTTCCTGTTTCTGCAAACTGCCATTTATTATCAGCCTCTCTTTTGGCTCAGGTGTGTTCATGGGCAGTGCAGTCCACCTTGAACAGGTGAGCCTGGGAGAAAAGAAGGCTTGGAACTGCATTGAGACTGGTTAGCCAGGGCACTTTGATTGTGTTCTGTAAGGAGGAGTCATAGGTGGACCATGTCCTTTGCTCTATGTAGACTCTTCATTCCATAGAAAGCAACGGTGGAAACGTTTTGCGTATCCCTAGCTACAGGAAAATGAAAGCTGACACCATTACCTTCTTAACGTAGGATGGATTTTGACTGCTACCAACACTCATTATGTTGGGATTTCCATAAACAGGAAATATGCTCAAAGCTGGTCAGCCTAAAACAAGAACATATGTTCATGATGATGCATTACCATCCTCAGAAATGCATGACTCTGATGAGTATGATGGTGACACTGGTGTAATGGAGGCTGGCATTATTAAGCAGTCCCTATGCAAATCTCTCTCTCTCTGCCTCTCTTTCTTTCTCTCTTTCTCTTGTTTCTCAGACACAAAGTCCCACTCTATAACCTCAAGTGGTCCTGAATTTCTTATGTAACCTAGGATGGCATTGAAACTCACCGTCATCCATCTGTCTCAGCCTCCGAATACAAACATGGGCCACCATATCTGGCCCTCACCCCTCTTTACATATATTATTATTTAACCCTCACAATAGCTCCAAGATGTAATCCCCATTGTTATTACCACTTCTAAAGGAGATTAAGGCTGATATGCTAAGAGATTAGATAATTTGGTCAAGATCACTTGGGTAGAAATAGCAGGCAGACTCTTCTCAAGTTGGCCTGGCTCCTGGCTTCAGGCTTTACCACTGTGCAATCTTTGGAGAGTAGAATGACGTAAGACTTTGTACCTAAACATCAAAATTTATGTCAGAAACAACCTACTACTTACTAGAAACCCTGACCTATTTTCTCCAAAAATGTCAGGTTGAGTTCACTGTGTGTCCCTTGGAGCAGGTAATCAAGCTGTGTTCAAGATTATTTTCCTACCAGCAGCCTGGATCACTTTCTTCTCACAAGCTGTAATAGTAACCTTTCTTATTGTTGTGATCACATACCTGACAAGAAGCAACATAAGGGAGGAGGCTTTATTTTAGCACGGAGTCCCAGGGTACAGTCCATCAGGGAGAAGTCATCGCAGCAGGAGCATGAAGCAACAGTTCACGTTTAATCTTCAGTCAGAAATCAGAGCGTGATAGATGCTGGTGCTCAGCTGGCATTCCTTTTATTCAGCTCAGGACCCTAGCTCATGAGATCCTTCTACATTTCCCATCTCAATTAACTGAATCCAGAAACTCTCTCACAGACATGCCTAAAGACTTGTCTCCTAGGTGATCCGAGAGCCTGTCAAATTGACAATAGAATTAACCACCACACTTTAGGACCAAGGAATCCCAGGTGGTGGTTGTAAAGATGGTCCTAAGGAATCTCAGTTGAAATGGAAAATAGATGGTGCACCACTGAGAACTAAAGCCTATGCCACTGTTGAGGTGTAGAGGCTTCTCTGGACTCTCCTTCTTTCCCCTTCTCTACAACCAGATTAGGCTTAGATACTTTTAGAGATTGCAACAGTCAAGGTTCTCTAGAGAACCAATAGAATGAATTGTAGTAAAAAAGGGGATTTGTTGGATTAGTTCACAGCAGTCCCACAATAGCAGTCTGCAAACCCGAGAGTCAAGGAACCAGAACCCGCTCAGTTCACCTGGCTTCATGTCTCAGTAGTCCCAATCCAGCACTGAAGGCCTAAAGGCTTCCTGGGGAGCCACTGGTGTTCAGTTCAAGCTGGAAAGCTGAGGAAACTTCATTGAAGAAATAGATGAGCAAGATGGATGCATGTCCAAGTCACAATAAGCACCAGCAGCTAGGCAGGAGGAGATAGAGATTTCCTTCCCCTTGGTATAGCCTTAGGATGGGGTCTTGCAACCCTTTCCCAGACTTGTTGACTTCCTGAGTCTCTTCCTTCCTTTCTGCACAGCTCTTCAAGGAAGAGATGTTTGTTTCTAGCTAACATGACTTCCTGAATCCCCTACCCTCCTTTCTCTCTTCAATTCAGAGGAAATCTGCTAACAGCACTCAAGATTACTGTGGATTGCTAACAGGTTAAGTTGACAACAAAACTGAACCATCACAGGGATCATTAATATAGGAAATAATTTTTAATTCCTAGGGAGGTAATAAGACCTGAGAGAACCTTTGATGGCTGAAGTGCTTTGGATGAGTTTGGTCGTGGGACTGTGTTAGTTACTTTTTTGTGTGTGCTGTGAGAGAAATACCCAAAAACCTGACAGAAACAACATAAGGGAGGAAGGATTGTTTTGCTCATGGTTTCGGAGGATTCAGTCCATGATCACCCGACCCTATGTGCTTCATCTGACTATCACAGCAGCAGGAAAGTGTGGCAGAGGAGGGATCTTCACCTCATGGATGACAGGAAGCAGAGAGAGGTCATTCAGAAGAGACCAGGGCAAGAGTTATCCCTCCAAGACATGCTTCTAATGACCAACTTTCTATAACTTGGTCTTATCTCATACCTCTCACTACCTCCCAGTATTCTACCTGATGAATCTGTCAATGTATTAATCTATTCCTTAGGTAAGAGCCCTCTGGATCTAATTATTTTGAGAGACAGACACAAGCAGAGGTGTGCTCCACTAATCCAGGAGTTTATCAATTCAATCAAATTGATAATTAAAACTACAGGGGCTTTTGAGCTGAGTGACTAGGAGGGGTAAGCCAGGTGCTCCTGAGGGTGTGGGAAGTATCATGTATATGGAGAACACTTAGGAAAGGGAATTCCTGGCAGTTCTTTCTTTTTTTTTTTCATCTGACGCACATTGTAGAAGCAGAGCATTGAGCTGAGATCCAGGTCTGCTGAATTGGAATCTCTTAGGGAGATTTATTGATAATGGATGGTCAGCCTGGTTTAAAGGTAAAAGGATTCCAAATCATAATCAAACTTACTTCAGTGTCTAGCTAAAATAGGAAAAAAAAAAGCAAATAGAAGCTTTCACTAGAAATCAAGGTAAGCTTTGGACCGGTGTCTCCCAGTGTGGGGTGTTTGTGAACACCAGGAAAATATCAAGTGTGTCAGACACAGTCATCAATGTACAAAGAAAGTTGTTCTTTTCCAAACATCTTTTAGTCTTTTTGATTACTTACAAAGCATCCGACTGCTACTGAAATATCTTTTGACACCTTTCTTGCTTATTTACATTTAAGCAAAGAGAGAGAAATCTTAAACTCAGCCTCTAGCAGGCAACATTATCTAAAGGATGGCATTAACACTGGGCTTTATATCATACATGTTTTTGGACTTATCTTCAATTATGGAAAATGACTCTGGTCCTTTTTTACTGGGTGTGTGTGTGTGTGTGACCACGCGCATGTGTTTACCACAAAATGTGTATGGTGGTCAGAGAACAACTTTTGGGTGTTGGTACTTGCCTTCCATCTTCTTTGAGGCAGGCAGGGTCTCACATTGTTCATGATTTTTCACCAGGCTAGCTGTCCCCTCCCCCATCAGCTTCTGCAGATTCTCCAGGTCTCCACTTCCTTTCTGCCTATAGGCATGCTTAGAATCACAAATGCCTACTCTGACATCTGGCTTTTTAAAAATATGAGTACTGGGGTTACAAACTTAGGTACTCATGGTTGTGATAAATATCCATTGCACTAACTCTGATATTTTATTTTTAATATTTATTTATTTATTGAGGGAAAGAAGGAAGAGGAGGGAGAGAGAGAAAAAGAGGGAGAGAGAAAGAAAGAAAGAAAGAAAGAGAGAGAGAATGGGCATGCCAGGACCTCCTGCTATTGCAAATAAACCTCAGGCATATGTGCCACTTTGTGCATCTGGCTTTACATGGGTGCCAGGGAATGAATACCCAGGCCATCAGGCTTTGCAAGCAAGCGCCTTTAGCTGCTGAGCCACCTCTCTAGTCCTCTGGGTTTTTTCTTGAGTAATAAATGTATATCCATGGATTTAAGCATGAAGACTACAGTGATAGGATAGTGGTAAGGGCACAAACATGTCCTCCTGCCACTCAGAAGGCTGAGGCAGGGTTAACACAAATCTAAGGACAGCCTCAGCTGCAAAATGAGACCTCATCTTAAAACAAAAACGTAAAGAATGAGAAGTGCTACAGAAATAGTCACAGAGTTATTCATAGGGATGCAGGAATGGAGTCCAGGGAGGGGTTAGATGTCCATGAAGGTACAGGGTGACCCTGAGCCCATGGACTCCAACTTTGGGTTCTTGCCCAAGTTATCAAAGAATTGAAAACATGGACTCAGAGAGGGGTAAATTAGGAATTATGAGATTTATTCTGGGGAGAGTTAGCATCCAGAGGGAAGGCAATCAGGAAGGCCCAAGCCAAAAGAGATGGAGAAAATCTCCTTTACATAAAGTTCTGGGCACAGATCCTTGGGAAGCAAAGCAAGAGAGCCCAAGCTAAAAGATGCCCTTTCATAAGGGGTCAGAGAGGACTCAGAAAGAGTGAGGGGCTCAGAGCTTAAAGAGAGATCATACACATAGCAAAGCAGGATAGCACCCAGACAAAAAGAAACCCTCCCTCCCAAGCCTGGCTGGGAAGGGGGAGAAGATGCCACCCTCTGACATAGGGATTCAAGCCAGAGGATCAGAGCAGCTAAGCGCTTACAACAGGGGCTGAGAGGGAGTCAGTCCCACAGTGGCTCAGGCCCATTTACACGGAACAAACATTCATTCAGGATGAGCCTCAGCAGACTCATGTGTGTAAAGGGAGAAACATGATTGGTTGGTGGGCTCAGGAGGCTGACTCAGGAGGGGCCAGCTGGCAGGTGCTCTGAGCTGAGGAAGAGGCAGGAAGCGCTGCTGGGAAGTCAGACACAGGTTCTAGTCCTGCCAGGGAAGACAAGGTGGCATGCATGCTTTCATGGACCAGCCCATAGCTAGCTACCTACCAGAAGAAAGGCCGCCTCGCTACTGATCTGTACAACAAATGTGGCAGAAATTATGAAATGCAATGGGAATTACTGAATTTTGGGAAACACTGCCCTGGGATATTCCTCATTCCACTTTCCATCTCCTGGGAATCTTAGTGAGGTGAAAGGGCACAGAAAATTAAAGACAATCCAATAAATAGTGCCCATGTATTTCCCCTTCTTTTTTTTTCTTTCATATTATAGTCAGAGATGGGGGTTCTGGACATTAACACATCACCTCTATTCGTATGGTGACCAAGTGTCTGACATAAACCACAGTCCTCACAGTTCCTCACAGTTCACATCCATAGACAGGGACGAGGGAGGCTGGAAGGCAGAACTCGTGTCTTTGGAGGGATTGTGGAACAAAAAAGCCAGTTGCTGATGAAAATAAAGAAGCATTTTCGAGGTCTGCAGCTAAGCCTCCAGCCATCCCTGTGTGAGCAAGGAAGTGTGAGAAAGTTGTTTGTGTGAAATGGAGTGTAAACTGTAAACTGCAAACTTGTTATTGAGTGGAGGAGAAGGCAGTAGAATTGGGGGTGGGTGGGGGGAGACAAAGAAAGCATGAGCAGAAGGGGGGCCCATGAGAGAACAGTAACCCCCACAAGTGGGAGACTGTAGGAGTTTGTCTGTCTTTATTTATACAATACCAGATAACGCTCCGACACTTCTATCAACAGATGGAGGCAATAAAGAGGCTAAAAATGGAAACGCACACTGGTGTGTAGCTTTGTGCCAGTTTGTCACAGAACAGTCAAGAATCCTCCGCTGTAAGTGTGCTTGTCAAGGTCACCCGTGACCTCTTTGGTATTAAATCAAACAGACACTTGGTTGGCCGGGTGCTAGCATGCCCAGGGAAGCTAGTCTCTTAGGGGATAAGGTTGGCCACTGTCCATTTCTGATCAGGCAGACTCAAGTAGTGGCCTGGCTTCCCTGGGGTTTCTCGAGAGCTGTTAGTTCCAGCATTGGTCAATAGTCTGTGTAATTAATCAACTTAAAGGGAGTTCTGGTTAGCAGTGGATCTTGACCCTGGCTGTACAGAGAATCATCCAGGGAGCTTTAAAAATAAGACTCACGCCAGGCCTCACCCAGGACCAATTGAATCAGGGCCTCAGATGCCTGCATTGCTTTAAATGCTCCCCAGGTGCTTTGAGTGTTCAGCCAGGGCTAGCATTAAACCATGAGGCGGAATCATTCAGGGGACAAGCTCAGGAATACGTGTCTGATATTTGCCTCCTTCCTCTCTAATCTGTGATCTTCTACTCTCTCCCAGACAACTCTGAACTGAGACAGGAGATTGGTAATGGAAGAGGAAAGACTATAATTTATTTAGCCAGAAATCAGTGCAGCTTTACAGTCAAACCTCCCACCTTTGCTCAAACCTTTGCATGCATTTAGAACCTATTTTCTTAGGATTAATTTCTATCCTGGGTAAGAAGATAGAAATGCTTTCTAAAGTTTGTAATACAACTTGCCAACTTGTCTTCTAGCACCGTTGTTCCAATTTCAATAATTTAAGTACTTAAACACTTTTTCCATAAGCTTGGAGCAAATCATTAAAAAAGTATTGGCCAACTTGGGAGCTAATACATTCTATTTGGCATTATTTAATTTCATTATTTCTTTAATGTGCATTTGTAAATAAGTCACTTTTTCTTTCCTGAAAGAGCTAGTCATGTGCTTTGACCATTTTTCCATTGAGATGTTCATTGCTACTGATTGAGAGCAATAATGCTTGGCTTGATTGAGAGAAAGAGAGAGAGAGAGAGAGAGAGAGAGAGAGAGAGAGAGAGAGAGAGAGATGTTTGAATCAGCTGTCCCTCCATAAATTTATGTGTTCTGAATGCTTGGTCCCCAGCTGATAGCATTGTGGGAGGTGTGTTGTTGGGAGCAGGCTTTAGGGGTGTTATAACCAGCTCCCTCTTGCTCGAGTTCCACTCACTCTCCTGCTCGTTTTGCAGTTGTTGTGGCAAGAAGATGATGTCCAGCCTCTGCTCTACCATCTTTTCCCTGCCACCATGAAGTTTTTTTTCAAGACTGTAATTCGAAATAAATACTTTCCTCCCATCAGCTGCTTTTGGGCAGGTGCTTTATCCCAGGAGCAAGAAGGTAACTTACTACTACTACTACTACTACTACTACTACTTACTACTACTACTACTACTACTAATACTACTAATATTTCTTGGTGTCGGTTATGGTTTGGATATAAAGTGCTCCCTTAAAATGCTCCTGCATTGAAGGCTTTGTTTCTCAGCTAGTGGGGCTGTTTGGGGAGATGGAAATTTTAAGAGATGGGGCCTAGCTGGAGGAAGTAGGTCACTAGGGTTGTGCCTTTGAAGGTGATATTTTGTCCCTGGACTCTTTTTCTCTTCTTGCCCTCCCCAGACATCATGACCTAACAACTTCCCCATCAAGCCTTCAACAATGATGCTTTGCCTCACTGTGCACCAGCCCAGAAGCAGCATAGCCTGGTGATCATGTCTCTGAAAGCATGAGCCAGAACAGATACTTTTACTCTTTAAATTGTTTCTCTCAGGTATTTGTCAAAGTAATAAAAAATTAGAATACATTTGCTTTACATATTATTAGAGAAATTTTGTTTGTATTTTTAAATATAGCATGTTCATGGAGCCAACATTTATCAGTCTTCCCTCTTATGATATCATATATTGTTCTTTTATTTTAAAAAAAATTATTTATTTACAGAGAGAGAGAGAGAGAGAGAGAGAGAGAGAGAGAGAGAGAGAATGGGTATACCAAGGTCTTTAGTCACTGCAAAGTTAGCATGCACTACTTTGTGCATCTGGCTTCATGTGGGTACTGGGAATTGAACCTAGGTTGTTAGGATTTGCAGGCAAGTGTCTTAAATGATGAGCCATCTCTCCAGCCCTCTTGTAGTGTTTTTATGTTTAACATGTTCTTTATCTCAAAATATTCTTGTAATATTTTCTAGCTTAATTTCTAACATAAAGTATTTTAATTTCATCTGCAGCTTGTTTTGGCAAAGAATGTGCCT
This sequence comes from Zapus hudsonius, assembly GCA_004024765.1. Taxonomy (NCBI): domain Eukaryota; kingdom Metazoa; phylum Chordata; class Mammalia; order Rodentia; family Dipodidae; genus Zapus; species Zapus hudsonius. Next base: position 24,755 of record PVHP010009692.1, read on the forward strand.
CAACTCTAACACCCACATCCCTATTCTATTACATCCAAACATGAAAACACATTTGCTTTGTACCTTTGGTGTGTCTGTCTTAGACTATTGCCAGATTGCACTGATTACTATAGCATTATCATTTAAAATATGAAAAAGTATATTATTCTCATGTTTACTTTCAGAAGCGTTTTTTATATTCTCTATGACTCTTCTTGCTTGAATAGTTTTTAAATTTTGTAAAAAATAAAAAAAATTGAAAAAAAAAGCATGTTGCTGTTTGCACATATTGATAAATAAATTTATGGAATTAGAGTTAGAGATGAGGAATGCAGTATTTTATTTCATGAAAACAGGGGATTATTCAGCAACCAGTTTTGGACAATTGCTTATTGTTTTGGACAACTTCCACAATGTTGAAATGAACATCCAAACTAGGCACAGTTTAGGCGAGGAAGGAATTTATTATCAAGTTTACAGTTCCAGGGGAGTTCCATCAAGGATGGAAGAAGCTGGCTCTCATTCCTAAATCCGAGGACAGAGAGAGAGAGAGAGAGAGAGAGAGAGAGAGAGAGAGAGAGAGAGAGAGAGAGAGAGAGAGAGCGCACTATCATCCAGCAACACCAAAAAGCAGTAAGCAAAATCCAGCAGCAAGCAGGACCCCCAAAGCTCAAACTTCTCTGCATACCTCTGGGCAGAATCACATCGACTCTCAAACACACCTTTGGGCTGGATTCCAGGATCTGCCCCCAGTGACACTTCCTCCACAGATTGCTGGAGACCCAAATACAAACTTAGTAAAACACCAGCGTCTATGGGGGATACACATTCACATTCAAATGACCACATTCTTCCCCCAGCCTCCTTAGACTCATAACCATCTCACATTACAAATTGTATTCAGCCCAATTTCAAAGGTCCCATAGTCTTTACCAACTTTAAAATTGTTCCAAAGTCCCAAGTCTCATCTGAGATTCAAGACTGTCTCTTAACTGTAAGACCTGTAAAATCAAAACAAGTTACATACTTCCAACATGTAATGACACAGTAAACATTTCTATTGCTATAAGGCATAACAAGAAGAGACTGGACCAATGGAAAATCAGTAACAATCAGGTAAACATCAAACATCTGTAGTTCAAGTCCAACATACATAACCAGTGATGATGGTCTCTGGATTTCCAATTTTCATCCCATCTGCTGGACTGAGTAGCGGGGGAAAACTTCCATTCCAAGCCAACAGTGCTCCATGGTGACCTTTGCTTAGTCCTGGTATAGCCAAAACATCTTTGGGTCTCCACTGAAGACCATGGTTCATCTTACAATGGCCTCACTGGCCTCTCTACCAGGGACATCATGCTCTTCTTCCCATGCCTCATTTTAGCAGCAGATCCTGGAACCATGTGCACTTAGTGATCTGCTTACATGCATTTTTTTCCTCTAAAATCAATATTGGGTGTTCAATGACACAGCCATATTGTTACTCTAGGGAGGAAATGAATCGTGACCTTGAAGAGCAGGTTTCTTCCTTTCAGTCATCTCCTTTCAAAACAGTTTGCATTTCTACCATTCAAACTTACTTGTGTGGAATTTGCTTCTGGTAGTAGGTAATTTGCTTGACAATAGCAGCTTCAGTAACCTAAAACATGTCTCTGTGCCAGTAATTTTAAATCTATTTGAATTTCCCCAACTTTATATCTTATATCTTTCAGTTCTATATCTTCCACTGAGCTCACCAGTTCATTACTTTCAAATCCAACCTTGACCAAACTCTCTGGACATGGGCTGCAGAATGCAGCCAGCCGTGATGCCAGTAGCCCAGTTCCATCAAGGTTCACTGAAGTCTCTCCTTCCCCTTTGAAAGTTCATAAGCAAAGCTTTCAAATACAATTTTCTCTGCATTTAGCATTTTCTAATTCTCACCAGAATAGTCCATAAAATTTTGTCTCCTGCTCTCTTTGGCTTCTGCAGTCCAAAGTACCAAGTCCATGCATATTCTCCCAATACATAAGTTCCAAAAGACCAAAATCCACACGGTCAGATTCATTTCAGGGAAACCCATTTCTCTGGTACCAAATTTTTGTTGCAGATAGCTTCCATGTTGCTAGGATAAACATCCAAGCCAGACACAGTTTAGGGGAAGAAGGGCTTTATTTCAAGCTTACAGATTGAGGGAAGCTTAATAATGGCAGAAGCAGCTAGCTCCCATTCATAAATCCAAATAGAGAGATAAACCACCAGCAGCCAGCAATACCAAAAAAGCAGCAAGCACAAACTGGCAGGAAGTGAGACCCCCAGATCTTTTCCTAAGGGGGATACATAGTCATTTTCTCCCTACTCTAAGCAGACATCTGGACTAGAGATGCAACCATGGGAGAGGTTCAGCACCTATAATCCTCCACAAGGGAGGGGTGCCTCCAGGGGTACAGAGAGCTGAATGGAAGCTTGGGTGGATCAAAAGCTCATAACCCTGCCTGATGACCCAGACTGATTCTCTCAGACATTCTAGAAACGACACAAATAGACTGTTACACCAAATGCTGCTGTTTAGAGGTTCTTTGTTATATGCAGCTAAATTTCATCTTTAGATATAGTGCTAATCACCAATTAGCTGCAAATTTGTAGAATAAATCATGATATATAAATAAGTATAAGTTGGGAAAAATTGGAGGCATCATATATAAAATATTTTGCAGTAATGGAGTTATTTCTGTAGGCATTAGCATGTTGTGTGAAAATGGCAATTTGGAGAATATCATATTCATATAGGCTCACTCTCAAAACCTTCAACACAACATACTGGAATTGTCCCATGTTTCTGTTAGGTCGAATTCAGGTTTTACCTTGATCCTCTTCCCCAACCAGCCTCAGGAGAAGTATCAAGAGTCACAGATAAAGACTCCCTCCTAAACAAGAGCCACACCTGCTGTATCTCAGTATGACCCGAGGGACTGTCCTTCCTGATCCTTCCTGATCCTGAGAGCATGTGACCACCTGAGCCCTCCACCCAACCTCATGTGACCACCTGGGCCCCAACCTGAACATTTTCCCTTTAAAAGCCCTGATCTGAACTCGCCTCTTGGCTTTTTGCCACCTTTGGTGAAAATGGCCCAGCAGCTCGCTTTTCCTCCTATTAAAACCTTTCCTTTCAGAGTGGTCTCTCGTGGTTATTTCCATTCTAACAGTTTCTATACATAAAAACATTTTTTAAAAGACTGAAATTTTTCTATTGAGACTTTGGTCATGTTGGAAGGCTTGGGTGAGAGGAAGAAAACACACAATGCTGGAGGATAGGCCAAGAGCATGTTACCCTTGGACCTTTGGTGGCACTCATCTCCTTTTTCACAAAAGGAAGACCTCATGTGCTACTTGTATGGCGCAAATTAATTAGGCTTCCCACCTACCCACCAGCTGACCTCCTTAAACTGTTTATTGCCCACGGCTTGCTACCTGCAGGCTTCACGTCTGCAAACTGTCAGGGCTGGAAACTCTGACTTGAAGGAGCAGCCAGGTTGGCAAAAAAAGAGTCTCTCAAGAGTCACCACCTGAGTGCTTTTTGTTGGAGAAGTTCAAGGTTCTTTCAGAGCCTTCTGTCACACACAGCATATTTTCACAACATAACAGTGTCTAAAGAATGAAATAAAGTTATTCTTCTACAAGGATGAATGCAGTGAAAGGACACAGCAGCAAAAACAATGAAAGCTTGGAAGCAAGGTCCGATACGGCAGAGCCAAAAGAGGTGCCACTATGTACCAAAAACTGGAAATAATATCCTAGACACCACCACCACAAGAAGGCTCAGTGCCCAGAGGCATCAGAGACTGTGAGAGGCAGAGAGAAGAGGTACAAGGCTGAGACCTGCATGTGTTTTAGTTACTTTTACATTGTTGTGCCCAAAACAACCTAAGAAAGGAATTCTTTCATTTGGCTCACGATTTCAGAAACTTCATTCCATGGTCCCCTGTCCCCATGCACTTGAGCAGAACACGATGGTGGCAGAAGTGTGGCGGTGAAGGCTGCTTTTTACTTTTTTGGTGGACAAGAGGCAGAGAGAGGAATGCAGTGTTCAGTGACTTTCTCCCTTCTCTTATTTTGCCCAAGCCCCCAACCCATGGGATAGTGTCTCCCTGTTCTGGATAGGACGTCTCCCTAAGTTCATCCTGTTTGGAAACACCCTCCCATGCACACCCAGAGGTTTGCCTCACTAGTTCAGGTGACTCTACATCCACTCCACCCATCATTCCATCTGGAATGAGAAGTCTGTATTTAATCAACACCACTGTAGCTGCGAATGTGACATGAGACACTTGGAGAAACCAGCCACGGTTTCTCCCTTCTATCTGTTTTCTAGTGTCCTGTCTAAGCCTCCCCTTGAGTGAACCTAACTAGACCACCTGCTGGCAAAGGATTCCTGGAAGTGTAGTTTTCAGACGTGTAGCAACTTGCAAACCAAAGGAGAGCATAGGAGAGTAGAAAAAAAGAAGAGAGAGAGAGAGACAGACAGACAGACAGACAGACAGAGACAGAGAGAAAAGACTTAATAATAGCTACTGTAAGCATTTAGATAGTAAAAGATGGTGACCTTTTCATGGACAATAGCAATGGAGGTGGGGAGAACCAGTTATGTTTTTAGGGGAATGAGTGGAATTTGCTTACAGATCAGATGTGGAGTATGAGAAGAAAAGATTTGAGAAAGATAAAAAGAAAGAGAAAAAAAAGATTTGAAGCTAACTAGATTTGTCTCAGCTTAAACAATTAAATGGCTACTATTGCTTTTATTTAGATGACTATGGCTGTGATAAAATCAAGTTCTAGAGACTTTTGCAGGGCATGGTGCATGCCTTGAATTCCAGCACTGGGGGAGGGGGACAGAGGAAGGAGGATTGCTGTGAGTTCAGGGTCAGCCTGGGACTACAGAGTAAGTACCAAGTCAGCCTGGGATAGAGTGAGACTCTCTCAAAAAACAACAAACAAACAAACAAACAAAACCAAGTAGAGAATTTTAAAGGTTCAGTTTGGGACAAGTTTAGTTTGTGATTTCTATCAGACATTTTAAGTGGAGAGCCGACCACACTGATAAGATAGTTCAGTGCAAAAGAGAAAGACATTTGAGCTCAATAAGGATGTGATGACATCCTAAGTCATGAAACTTACAATGTCACTAGTGTATATGCCATAGGAAAAAAAAAAAAGAGAAGACGTGTACAGGCTAACCTATAAGGCTACTCCAAGGTCAAGGGTTGGGAGTACAAGGAAACTGTGGAAGCAGGGGTAGAAGAATCGGGCTAGACACACCGGGCTGTGTGTCTTAAATTACAGTAGACAAGGAGGGAAGAGTATCAACTGTGTCAAAGCTGCCTCTGGTAGGGTCCATGAAGATTGAGAAGTGAGCCAAGTTGGCTGGGGAGAGAGTGCTTGCCTTGCATGCATGAGGGGTCTGTGCCCAGCATGTGGGAGGTTTAGTTCCTGGTACCACAGCATTGGGAAAAACAGAATTGAATATGAGAACCGTTTTGGTGGAGAGGTGGGATCAAAATGCAGACTGGAATGGGTTCTGGGGGCAAATGGGAAGAACTGGTAAATAGAGGTGACTCGGGAGAAGCTGAAGTGTAAAGGCAGGAACACAAATGGAACATCGTGGGAGGAAGACGTGAGGGCAAGGCAGGGGAGTTTCTTTTCGTGATGGAAGAAACAACTTGGTTGTTGGTGGGAATGATCCAGTGCAAAGGGAAATACAGTTGATGCAGGAGAGAAAGGGAAGAACTGCTGGAGTCATGCCCTTGAGAACATAAGAATAGATTGGCTGCGTGCAGGAGAGGAAGAGCTGCTCTGGTTTAAAAGCTCGCAATAAAAGTCCATGTGCATCATCGATACAGGCGGCTGGGGAGAGGTGGTGGGCAAGCTTCTCTTCTGATTGCTTGCCCGTGAAGTAGGGACAAGGTCATCAGCTGATGGGGACAGGAAGGAGATGCCAGAGAGGGTAGAGGAGCACGGGTGGTACTCAGGACTTCCACAGGAGGACTTGAGAATGAATGGGTTGGAAAGCGGAGTGTGATTGCTAGGAAGTGTTGAGGGTCCACTTGAGATTAGAAATGATGAATTTGAAGTGGGATGAGTCGCCGTGTCTCGGCATTCACTCTATTCAGCTGTGTGGGTGCAGCGTTGAGTGGGAAGAAACAATGATTTTAACCAGGAAATACAGCCCAGTGAGATAGGGTCAAGGAAGTTGATGATATAAGCAACAAAGTGATGTTCATATTTATTCATGGAATTCAGTCTCAATAAAGAGGGGAGAGAAGGCCTGAAGGGAGTGATCAATAAGGAGACAGTTCCATCCTTTTGCATAAATCCTGCTGGATATGTAGTTGTCTTCCTGACAAAGGGCTGGGGGGGGGAGTATGATCTGCCCACTTCTCCAGGAAGCTTGCTTTGAACCCTTGCCATGAGCTGTGTCTAGACAGGGCATCCATCCGGCTACTTCCCTAGAATATTTAAAGTATCAGGGATTTACAACGACTTCTTAGCAGGAGGGGCTCTTCCTGAGAAGAGCGGTTGATTTTATTTTGGTGTCAATAGCATTTTCAAGTTGGTGAAAAGATGCACATCTAGTTGAAAAGTACATATTAGTATCAATATGAATCAAAGTAACTTTAGCCAAAAGGAAAATTTATTGACCTCTGTCATCGAACAGTTCTCAGCATAGTCATGGCTGGTGCTCACTGAGGACTCATTGTTGCCAGGCTCGATTCCAAGTATATTATATTTAGTGTCTTGTTAATCCCAGAAGCAAAGGCAACAATCAACATTTGCACACAGAGAGTCGGTTTTTAGAGTCTGCACTCCTAACCACTGTGTTTCACTGCCTCTTGACAGGACAACGTCAGGCAAAGCTGGGTCCAGGATCAGACATTATTACCAGGACCCACTCAGCCTCTTGCGCTCTGCTTACTTCTGTGTTGAATTAACTCACATACAGGTTAGGCTTTCTCCATTCATAGTAGCTGTGGGCTTCCACTATCCATACCCTTAGCATTTTCAATGAAAATTATTTTCTCTGTGTGAAACACCTCGTATATAAGTCTGCACTTAATGAGATAAGAAATTCACCATGATATGAAGTAAAAGAAAAATGATTATGAAACAGTGGGTGAAAAACTGAACCAGAAGCAAACACACAAGCAAGGGGATTGACACAAATAAATTATCAATAATATTATCAAAATTAACAATGTGTAAATATTAACAAAAATCTAAATGTTTGAATTTTTTTCTTCTTGCTTCTTAATATTTTCATTTGTCTCTCCACCAAGTATATATTAGCTGAAAAATAAAAATGTTAAGGGGGGAGAGGAAAAGATTGTAAAAGCCATGGTGGGGGAGGATATCCAGAGCCATCACCCCCTTCAGCAACAACACACAAAGAAAAGAAACTGGCTACCTCTTATACAATCCATAACCCCCTATCCCACAGACTGATCCAGCAAGCCCACCGAGGAGGGCCCCCAGTGGGTTGGGGACTGGGAGGAAGGACATGGGGGCACCATCATAAGACTTGCTCATGCAATGTATCTAATTATTAGCAAAAATATTTAAAAAATGTTAAAGAGACTCAGAAAAGTTCAACAAAATAAACACAAATAGAAGGAATTTTTGAAGAATTGATACAAATCAGCCAGTATATCTCCTTATATTTCTCTCTGGAGCTAGACTTACTCATTCATTCATGCCCTCCTATTCAACTGAGGTCTGTATTTTGGAGAGCTGATGAGCTGGGGGGGGGGGTGACACCAGATACAGTATCATTCTTACCTGCTTCCTGTGGTTAAAGAAAACGGTCATTATGAAGCCAGCTGAACCATGTTGTGTTAATGAACAGGCTTCGCATCTGCCCTGACATCACAAGTCATCCACTTCAGATATTGTCTGAAATGAAAGATTAGCTCTTCCTTGGGATCCTGGACAAGGTACAGGAAGACGAGGAAGGTAAAGAAACTGAGGGCATCTCAATATTATCCAGGCTGAGCTGCTCCTTGCCCCAAGGAGCTTAGAGTCCCACTAGGAAGGTGAGGCAATAAGAAAAGATCAGAGAGTAAAGGTTAAATAATGCAAGACCCACTCATGGAACTGAGGCGGATCCAGATCTCCTCACATGCTTCTATTGCCCTCCCTGGTCCTGCAGAGAACATGTAAAATCCAGCCCACCTGAGATAGCTTCCTTAAAGATGGAGATCATGACAATGTCTACAGTATTAGTTTATTGAGAGGATTAAATTAGGTAACATATCTATGAAACTGACATGCTACCTACTTCCCTAAGGTGACACCTTAGGTAATGCATGTGAATGTTTAGTCCAGTCCTTGATGCAGAGGAACTGTGCAATAAAAAGAACCTATAATAATTATGACTATTGCCAATAACTGAAAGAATCTAGAATGGTTTAGAATCTTAAAAAGTCCTTAAAACCACCATAGTGCCTGGCCTTCTAGATCCTTCTTTCCTCTACATGAAGAACCTGGGAACCTTTGAGCTTTGTCCTCTTTCCTATCAGACAATGGAGTAGGGTTAAAACATTCCCTTACCCCGTTCCCACCCTCCTGCCAAATGTTAGAATTGATGGTTGTGTGTGAACTTTGCATCCCACGGAATTCCCTCTGCCTCATAGGAATCACTTCTCTTTGGTGATTCTTCTTTTTTCCTCAGGTTTTACAAAACTCTGCTCTCAGGGAAAGACTGGGAACTTACCCTGAAATAAAATTGAATAATGCTTGATTAGGTCCAAAGAAGTAAGGAAAAGAAAATTTCCTTGTCTTATAATTTCAAATTCAATGTCCTCAATGTATGGTATTAGAGTTGGAGGGAAGAGTCACTAAAACACTGGTTTACAAAAAGAAATGGAGACCCAGAGAATGAAAGGGAAGACAAAGGAATGTGTCCTGTGCTCACTATTATTCATGAGTCCAGTGTTCCAACCGTTCTAATTCTGTGGTCAACTTAAGTCTGTTTCTTATATGAGCTATTCCTTGTGCTCATAATAACCAAAGTCAGTTTCAGGTGCTCACAAGTCAGTAACCCTTGCCAAGTTATTACAGGAGGAGGGAGGGAGGGCGGGAGGGCGGGCGGGAGGGAGGAAGAGAATAGGGTGAAAAGAAAATAAGATACAAAAAAAGATGGAGAAAATGGAAAACGTGGCTGGGTCCTATGGCTAGCTCACATTCTCCCTGTGCCTATGAATGTGTGTGGTGTGCATGTATGTGTGTACACACGTGTGGTGTGCATGGATGTGTGCACACACCTGTGGCATGCATGGATGTGTGTACACAAGTGTGGTGTGCACGGATGCATGCACATATGTGTTGCATAGCAAATTCCTCAGAATTGAAAGATTGCCTCCTGAAGAAAGGAGGGAGGCTCTGCAGACTCGGGAGTTCTAGTCTGGGAGAGGTGGAACTTCAAAGGTTACACCTAGGAGGAGTAAACAACTGTTGAGGGGCAGGTTTTGACCCTCAATGTAGCAATTGACACATTTCCTTCTTGGGGGAGGAAGGAAGCTCAGGAGACTTAGGAAGTCATAAGTCTGGGGGAAAGTTTGGGAAGACTCCTCCCTAAACCAGGTGTGGTGGCACACGCCTTTAGTCCCAGCACTCGGGAGGCAGAGGTACGAGGATCGCTGTGAGTGTGAGGCCACCCTGAGAACACATAGTGAAATCCAGATCAGCCTGGGCTAGAGAGACCCTACCTGGAAACAAAACAAAAAACCAAACCAACAAACAAAAAAGTAATTAAAGATAATTACACGAGTTAGGTGTGGTGACCCAAAACTCAACCCTCACTCTGCTCTGTAAGTAACCCTAATAAACCCCATGCCACCGTACTTTGGTTTGTCATCTGAGCCCTATCTGGGGCGAATAGGTACATGTTCGTGTCTCCCCTTGGGAAGATGTTTCCCATGACAGCACAGCATGTTTACATGTGTGTGCAGGTGTGCCATGACAGCATGTGCAGGTGTGTTGCCATGACAGCATGTTCACATGTGTGTGCAGTTGTGTCATGACAGCATGTTTACAAGTGTGTGTACAGGTGTGTCATCACAGCATGTTTACATGTGTGTGCAGGTATGTCATGACATATTCACCTGTGTGTGCAGGTGTGCCATGACAGCATGTTCACATATGTGTGCAGGGTGTGCCATGACAGCATGTTTACATGTGTGTATGCAGGTGTGTCATCTCCCCTCCCCTTCCTCTGAACCCTTTCTTTCTTTCCAATTAGTCCCTCTTCTACTTTGATGGGGTGTTGTGTTGCCCTCCTCCCCATCCCTGATAGATTGTTGATGATCCCAATGTTGTGTAGATCTTGGGCAGATCACAAGAGTCTCTTGCGGTCATGTAAGCAATAGACATATCACGCCCAGATGACAGCGTTCCACAACACTCCTCCCATGTCCTGGCTCTTACATTCTTTCTGCTTCCTCTTCCACAGTGTTCCCTGAGCCTTGGAGAGGGCGCTACAGATGTGAGACCCTGTCTTTTGCTGGACCCAGAGTTCACTGATTTGATTAGACTGGCTATCCAGTGAATCCAAGGACTTATCTATCTCTGCCTCCTCAGTGTTGAAATTTCAGTTGGGTGCTACCATGCCCAACATTTTACACTGGTGTTGGGGATCCAAGCTTAGGTCCTCATGCTTGTGAGCCATCAATCACTCTGGCCCTCATCTCAAATTTTTAATGGTTCCAGTCCTTGCCTGTGCATGTCCTTAAAATAAGTATCCACCCACTTCCACCATTATTTATTAAAGTGGTCCTGGTCTCTTGCAGTTGAAGTGACTAAAAAAATTAACCAGGGTGTTTTTCTCCTTCTTCCTTTGCTTCCCCCCCCCTCTCTCCTTTTTGAGATATGGTCTCACTCATGATATGAGCCACCATGTCCAGCTCAAAACTCTTTATGTTTTAGGTGACAGAAAGGTAATTAATCAGCTATAGCAAAATATACAGGGAATGTGTTCCCCACGTGGCTAGATCAGAATATCAGGTTCTGACTCTCCATCACACCTCTGCTTTCTCTCTTCTTTGGCTTCATCCACAGGGTTTTTTCCTCTTGATGACAGAGGTGACCACTGGAAGTATCACATTAATTTTAGTCTATTTTATCATAGAAGAAGAAAGAAATGTTCATAAAGTTCTGTTATTGATTGTTACTAGAAAGATTTTGAATTGCTTTAATCGCTGAAATATGATAATTAAATGATGGTGCTGGACTTGGTCACACATCTGCCTTTGATCTACATTCAGCTCACACAAATCATTTGGGAAAATAGTTTTTTCAAGGTTGTCTGAGATTATTAATTGTTTTAGATAACTGTTTATCAGTACTTCATTGGGAACAAAACCTCCATGTCTTAGCTAAACCTATAGTCACCCCAAATCAGGGCTACCCTTGAAGGATGTCTTAACACTAGAAAGCTAATGACAACATTCTGGTGTTACATATGGTGGAAATGATGCCGACGACCTTCAAGGGATGGCTTTAAAGAAATATGACATGCATTTCCCAGAGTCATACATAATCCTATAAGCAACCACCCACCCTGCTCTGTAAGTATGCTCAATAAGCTCATTGATTCACCCAAACTGGTTTTGGTGCAATCATACTTTGGTCTGTCATCTGAGCCCTATCTGGGGTGAATAGATGTACGTTCTTGTCGCCCCAGGGAAAACGTTTCCCACGACAGCATATTTACATGTGTGTGCAGGTGTGTATACAGGACCTGACTCTCCACCAAGATTGCCTGGAACTCACGATTTTGTGATCTCAATGTAAACATGACAACTGGAGTTGAGTGAATCATCTTAGAATACCTGGCTACTTTAGGATAAAGGAAACAGAGTGGAGGGACAGACAGAAGGAGCTGGGATCCTTCTTGAGCAGTTTCCATGCCAGCCTAGATTCACTTTCACCTTGTCTTGCAGTGAGTGTTATCTGACAGATCACGTGACTCAGCATAATCCTGCCCTATATTCCCTAGAGAGAATCAGCATGATGCTGTAAAGTGATGGGCGTGGAGGAAGACTATGGGGCTCGTCCACCATCATACCCCCTCAAGAATTCTACCCCAGTCATACTCATTACTCTAGTTGAGATTTGAAGGAGAAAATCAGTCTGGCTCTTATGTAACTGGAATTTTAGATTTTATGAATTAAAAGACTAAAATAGGGGCTTTGGAGATGGCTCAGTGGTTAAAAGCACCTGCTTGCAAAGCCTTGGGTTTGATTCCCCATCACTGATGTAAAGTCAGACACAAAGTGGCACGTACATCTGGAATTTGTTTGCAATGAGAAGAGACCCTGGAGTGCCCATGATACACGTAAGTGCATACACACACATATAAATAAAAAGATATAAATGACTAAAATAATTTCAAATCTGAAGCAAGCACAAAAGTATGAGAAATAATAATATCCATGATTCTTCAGTCCTAAGGGAAAAACACGTGTCAGAGTGCATTGCTCTACATCCAACCTTATAATTTAACAATGCAGTGCAGAAATAATAGGTTCATGGTGAGGGGAAATTGTTGAAAGTATGTATTAAAACTCCTTTCAAGGCATCTGTTTTGACATTTTTATTAATAATTTGAGCGAGCAATTAATTAAATTATAATCAGATGTGGAGAAGACATGATGCCAAGAGGCTGGTTGAGGCTTTTGGAAATTATTTAATCACAGACCTACACACCAGCAGGGCCAGCAACAGGCTTTGGGGGCTAATCGTAGCTCCCCATTTTATAGCTGAAAACCGAGGCTGAAAGAAAGCAACACACTTGCCCAATGTATAGAAGATATCGAGAGAAAGCTGGGGGCTGGGGATGTACTCAGTGGTACCATGCTTGCTTAGCATACACTAGGACCTGGGTTCCATCCCCAGGATCTTAAAAACAAATAATAGTCTGAATATGGTCTTTATGCTTTCCAAATATATGAAAGCTACATCATGACTTGAGATTCTAAAAGACTTTAGGGGTAAAAAAACAGAAGCAGTGAAATAATGAAATGAGATGAAATTTAATCAGGTCAAATGTGTAAGGACCTACATGTTAGGTCCAAAAAAGCCCAGTATGTGAGCACAGTATGGGGTAGATGTGCCTGAATCCTCAGCACTTACAGGAAGCTCTTAGAGGGTCACTTGGCTGCAGTCTGATGGTTTCTGCAGTGTGATATGAGTACAAAAAAGACATCGAGGGTCTTTGGTGGTATGACAGAAATAGAGCTTGAAGACTGGAGATGCAGATCCTACTGGACTTTTCAATCTATACTGGAATTGGAATCCTTTAGTCTCGCATGCCAGGTTTCAATAGCGATCTAGACAAATTCGTTTGCATCCAGGAGAGGAGCCTGGGATGGAATTATGCGACTAATGCACTGAGGAAGTCAGGAAGCTCAGAGCACTGTAATTAAAACCTTGAATCTTGGAGTCAGGCTGTCTGGGTTTAATCCTAGCTCTGCCAATTACTAAGTATGTGTTTATTTAACCTCCTTTCACTCTCTGTAAATGAGGAATTATAATAATGCCTATAATAACACCTATCTCCAAAGATAAATGAAGAAAAGCCTGTTAAGTGGTTTGCACATTAAGGACACAAAGCAAGCACTTGACACCTGTTAGCTACTGTCAGAAGAATCCAAAGCGACTTGAGAATCATGGTGACAGCTGAGACTTCAGGAAATGCTATGGGAGTTAATGGGTGCTAACACATGGTGGTACTTAGTACCTTTGGCTGAGGGGCTGATCCAGGTTTTCTAGGCATAGGCTTGGATTGGGGACTTTTATTGTTTAGTTCTGGGATATGCGTCAGACCCTTGTGATCAGGCTATGACCTGAAGCTAACAATACCCTAATGGTGGCAGAGAGTAGTGAGAGTTCTGATCTTATGAGAGCACCCACTTTGGGAATATTGGGCATGGTGATTGGCACCACAGTTGAGGAACAACTCAGCTATGTGACAGTCATAATCATTCGGGCCTGCGATACAGAGTCTGAGCCTGTATAGGGTACCAGTCTGGCCCCTCAGGACAGCACTGCGTTTCGTCATTCAAGGGATAATGACTGAGACTGTCCTGTGAGTAGTCGCCTGGACATCAATGGAAGTGGAATTGTTCCCTGTCCTTTATTTCCTCCCCTAGCGCCACTTTGCGAAAAAGCTCACAGCACCCAGGCCTCCTGGAGCCTTTGGTACCCTGGACAGCTCCCCAGGATCAGTCTACCACTAGAGGGCGGCCGTCGAGCGAGGAGCCCGCGGGGTGCGCAGCGAGGCTCCGGGGTTCGCTTTCCCGCCAGGCCCGGGGGAGGTGGTGTGAGAACGGGATGGAGGTGTGTTCCCTGGGTGTGAGACAGAGCGAGCCGCCTGGGTGTGAGTCAGCACGGGGTGGGGGGTGTAAGGAGCTGGATGAACAGTCACGGAATCTCACGCTTAGCTCCTCTACCCATCCGTTTGTGCTGCGTGCGCCCTGGGTGTGCGTGCGCATACCGCGCGATGTCAGACTTGGGGCTGCTAGCAGGGGACCGGGTGTGTCAGTGTAGGTATTCCTATGCCCGGGTTAAGGAGGGGTTCTCCTCCTCTCTCCTTCGTGGGGTGGAGGGGTGTGTCCAGGTCTGGGTGCGCGTGCTCCTGGTTCTGTGCGCGCACGTGTGGGTCTGCGAGTGGGACCCCGGTCTCCGGGATGGAGCTGGCGTCTGCGCCCGCGTCTGTGTCTGGTCTGGAAACTGGCGCAATCTCCTCTTAGGTTTCTATCCCTGGTGGAGTCCAGAGGCCAGCTCCTGGGGATGTCCAGCCTCCTGCAGGAGTGCATCATGTGTCTGGGCACCTTCCCCTCACCACCCCCCAAGCTGACTAGGGTTCCCGAGGGAGCGGTCCTCGTGGGGAGATCCTAGGGTAATGTGTCCCTGAGAGGAATGAGAATGGGGGCTCAGGGGGCGGGCCAGTCCCCGGGCGCGGCGCGGGCTCGGGGGACCCGCGCGGCTGACGTCAGGCGACTCCTTAAATAGAGCCGGCAGCCCGCTCCGCTCGGCATTTCCCGAGGAGGAGCCGGATCGCGGCTGGCGCCAGCGCCCCCGTCCGGTCCACCCGCCTGTCCGCCGGCAAAGCCGCGCGGCCACCACCGAGCGTTGCTTGCGCGGCGCTCCGAGCACCGGGAATGGGGCTTCGGGCGCAGGGCGCGCTCCGAAGCTGGCGCGCGTGAGAGCCTTGGAGTGCCAGGAGCCGCCCCGCTGCCCGGAGCCCCCATCACCTTGCACCGGGAGATGTGCGGGATGCAGAAGCAGGTTTCCCGACCGGCCACTGCCCCCGGGATACCCGGGCATGGTGCGCGCCCCAGCCAGCTGCGCCGGGAGGAGGAGACGGCGCCCCCCGCGTCCCACCCGCATCGCCCTGGCACAGCCACGCGAGCCCTCTAGGCGATCGCAGGGCCACAGCAGCTCCGCCGCAGGCGCCCTTCGGAAACCATGACCCCCGGCGTGGGCCCATGGAGCTATGGCCTATAGGGTCCTGGGCCGCGCGGGGCCACCTCAGCCGCGGAGGGCGCGCAGGCTGCTTTTCGCCTTCACGCTGTCGCTGTCCTGCACTTACCTGTGCTACAGCTTCCTGGGCTGCTGCGACGACCTGGGCCGGAGCCGCCTCCTCCGCGCGCCGCGCTGCCTCCGCGGCCCCGGCCCGAGCGGCCAGAAACTTCTCCCGAAGTCCCGCCCCTGCGATCTCCCCGGGCCGACGCCCAGCGCGCCCGCGCCCGCCCCTCGCCTCTCCGGCTCCAACCACTCCGGCTCCCCGAAGCTGGGCACCAAGCGGTTGCCCCAAGCCCTCATCGTGGGCGTGAAGAAAGGAGGCACCCGGGCTGTGCTGGAGTTTATCCGCGTGCACCCGGACGTGCGGGCATTGGGCACCGAGCCTCACTTCTTCGACAGGAACTACGGCAGGGGGCTGGATTGGTACAGGTAAGGGGGTTGGCGGAGCGCCACTCGGTGCGTGGGGTCTCCAATACACTCCATCCATGGAGCCATCGCTGGTCTCTTCCGCTCAATCGGGCTCACGGTGTGGGTTCAGGATGGCATGTGGGGGTGGGGGACTTTAGCAAAATGATAGACCCAGAACTTCCCCATCTACTACCTAGCCCAGCACTGGGCTTTCTTGAATTGCAAAGGGGCATTCCCCCACCCTTGTTTTTGGAGTCCTTGGAAAGAAGGGAAAGGTTTCCAATTAAACCTTGGTGAGGGCTGGAGGGCTGGCTCCATGCCAGGCATTTAGAGTAGAAGAAGCAGGTCTCCCTAGCAAAGGGCAGTCCAGGGTATGTGTTACCTGACCACAGCCATACCCTGATCCTAAGTTAGACCTTCCTGGCCTGAAGAAAGGGAAGTCATGACAGGGACCTCATACATTCATAAACTGTCCACTGTACCTCTGGCTACAAGAGTTCTCCCACCAGGTGGTATCTGGACATAGATGGAGACTTCTGAAAGGTGACACTGAGCTTTGGGGTGGGGCTTTGCTTAGGGGAGGTCTCTGTTGTCCAGGCAGAATGAGAGTCTGTCTCCTGAGGTCTGGAAAGGGGAATGAGAAAGGACCCTTAGAGAGTGTCCTCCGCAGCTCCAGAGTTTTGCTGCTGTGGGGGTGGGGGTGAAGACGGGGTGACTCCCCTGGCCACTCTGACCTGGAGTAAAGACAAGAGCCCTGGGTTCCAGTCTTGGCTCTTTCACTTAGCTTAAGCAAGTTCCTTAAACTCTCCCAGCCTCTCTTTCCTTATCCATTACAATGGGCAGGGGGGAAAAAAAAAAACAACACTTTTCCCTGTCTGCCTTCCAATGCTTTTTCAAAAGTGCTTGAAAAGTGCAAAAAAGACATTAGGGTGCTTCTAAACCAAACCCAAGGGGAAGATTTTGGACTACAAGCAGACACCTCAAATGAAGGCTGGCCAGGATCCTAGCCAGACATACATAGACTTTCCACTCTTCCCTTGCACTTCTGGGGACCAGACTTCTACCAGGCGGTGCCTGGACATAGTTTGAGGTTTCTGTAAGGGTCACAGAAGTCTCCCCATTCACCTGACACCCTGAAGATATTCTAACAATATCTGCATAGTGTGGAACCCTGGAAGGGTGCCATGGTAGTCGACACAATCATAAACCTAGTGGACAAAGGATAATTTCATTAGAAAGATGATCCCAGGAGACTCCTAATAGAGGACCCTGGATTTGCAGGAAGGGGTAACCTCAGGACCAACTTGTTATTGTCACCAGCTAGCCCTGGCCTGCAGTGACTGTGGCTGTAGGAGCAGGGGATAGAGCATGTACTGTCCCCACAGGCAGACACACAGTCTGTCTGCAGTGGAGCCAAGCAGGGGACAGCTGGCCTGTGGGTGGCCCCAGCACCATCGTGCCTGGTTAGTGGAACATGGTGATAGGTGTGACTCCATGCCCATGCTGATGGTCCACCAGGCTTTCTTCACTGTGACTCATGGATGTCCCTCCCATCTAGGTAAGTGAGGATACTATCTGAGCCAGACCATGGGGTGAGGGGGCAGATGTCCTACATCAGGGGGTCAGCCACAACCACACTTGAATACACGCCAGCTTTCCTCGATGGAAAATCTGGAGTGTTGTGAAACCTTCAGCCAATATAAAGTGCCTTTTAGTGCAAAACAGCAGAATTCTAAGCATCTGGCTTTTAGGTAATGTGCCCTCAAATAAATACCTGTACACTGAGCCCAGGCCCTCCTTCCCCTCTCATTCCTCTACCAGACAGCATACCTCAGGCTTCTTTCCCAGAGCCTGTGTCATTCAGGGATGGCTGCCTTTTATTTTTAACCTTGGCATGTGTGATTGTAAGCCAGCTTAGCTGTGAACCTTGGAGATGGAAGCCATGCCTTTTTTTTTCCCCCTGGCACATTTGGATCCTGCTAAAATTCTCAGCTGAGTCTTAGGTTTTATTTAACATCAAGCACACTGACAGCTCTACTTCTTTCTCTACTCCCCCCTGCCCGCCACCCTTGCCTCCTTGATATTTCTGAAAGAAAGAAAGATTAGTCCAGAGGTCTGGTCATCACTACAGTCTCTTATCACTTGCCTTGGAAGGTCGGGGAGCCCACCACAGTCAGAAAAGGGCCAAGTGATTTGTAATTTTTCTCATGCAAACCAACCCCCCCAGAGTCAAGGATTTCAGATTGAGGAGTGCTGTTTCTGCACCGGGTCATGCTCCCTGTTTGAACATTGTTCCTACAGTCTCCAGAACATTTCTCTGCTTTCTCTCCCTTTTCAGCACTCAAGTAATATGTACCACTTGCAGAAATGACGGGGATTACTGGAATTAAAAAAAAATCTATGCTCTTCTTTTCTCTCTGAATTCCATGCTTTAAGCCCAGTGAGTGATAGGATATTCCTCTTGCCATGTCACTGCTAGGCAGACATGCTGAGGAGCCCTTCACCCACTCTGGTGGGCTGTGTTTTCCAAAGTGGGGGTTGTATATATGCTCAAGATGCCCCCCCCATACTGAAGCTCCTGCTGGTGCTTCCTTGGCCAGAAGGTCCAGATGCAGGTAAACAGTGGAAATTATCCCCTCAGGGGACTTCTTTCTGTGGGCGCATGGAGATCCAATGCCTGAAGGCAAGTTGGTAGAGCAGAGAGAAGCCTTCAGCAAGAAGGCAAGCAGACAGAGCTGCACTTTTCTCACCCCTGTTCTAGGTCCATCTTGGGAATTACCCAGTCAGACCGACTCAGAGAGCCCAGCTCCGGGCAGAGGAACCCTTCTGATACCTTTCTGTGGTTTCTTCTCTCATCTGTGGGTGTAGCCTCTGTTCCCCTCTTCCTGTTTCCTCCCCAAAGCGGAGCAGCTGGGCCCCTGGGGTAAGACCCACTAACTCCTTAGATCAGGGGGCAAAGTGACATCATTGGATTGGGAGCCCAGGCTAGGACCTAGGGTGTTAGAAGACCAGAGATGGTCCCTAGATGCTATGTGATTTGAAGAAAGCTGTTTGCTTATCTTCAAATGAGACCATAGCTGTCCCAAAACTGGTTTTAAAGTCGGAATGAAACACTGTCCATGGAAGATCCCTGGAAAATCTTGGCTAAATGAAGACAAGGCAGTGATGTTACTACTGTTGTGATTACAATGACTTTGCTACCAGCACTCCCGGTATCACCGTGTCTGGGTACCTTCCCCTCACCGACAGACCAACTAGCGGTGCTGGTTAGAACTCCCCGTGCTCCGCCTGCTGCTTCAAATGGGCTGGAGGGTTCATTGCTAAGGAAATCGGTTCATGCTTCCCCTTTCCTTACTTCTTTCTGCATTATTTTTGCTCACTTTCCTACCCGTCTTTCTTTATTTCTTCTTTTCTTCTTCCCTTCCTCCCTCTCTCCTTCCCTCTCTCTCTTTCTTCTTTTTCCCTTCATTTCCTTTCTGCTATCTTCCCCACCCTGCCACCCTTTCTCTCCTTCCTTCTGCATTGTTAAAAAAGTCATTTCTTGTTTCTATCAATTAACTGACCTGTGAAATGGGAGTGATGTCTAACCTGCAGTTTTCCAATCTGGTAAAAATCAAGCAGGACAGTTTAGGTGAGAACACTCTGCAGACCTCAGATCCCAAGTAGGATGCAATTATTTACTGGTGTTTCCATATGGCACCTCTTATAAAGACATATAAGCTGTCCTGTGTCCAGCAGTCTTTAGAGTCCATGCCGAGAGCATTGAATTTTGTTTGATGTACCTTCAATTTTCCTGGCAGTATGGGTTGGCAGGGTGTGTGTGTGTGTGTGTGTGTGTGTGTGTGTGTGTGTGTGTGTGTGTGTGTAGGAAGTGAATATTTTCTAAATGCATTAAAATGCCAACAAGAGTAAGTTAATACGTGCTAATTGACTCTGTGCTCTAGTGTGCAAATTTTGATAGATGAGCCTGTTCTATAAATTTTAGACTCCATTTCACAACTGCGGTTATTTGTTCAGCATCGATGATGCTCTTGGGATGGTGTGAGACAAAAAAAAAGACACCGTATTTGCCCCAGATGCAACAGCCTAAGTAAGATAGAGAAGAGAGGGCACAGAAGGAATCTATCCCAATCCCAATCGGTGGGTCCTCTGCTAACAGCACTGGTTGGACACATGCCCAAAGGCAGAAGGGGAGACCCTTCTGCATGAAGCCAAGAGCGCAGACGTCTCCCCCATCTCACAACACACTGACCAGCACAGGAAGCAGACCGGTCTGTGCTCACTGTGTGCAGAAGTGTGCGCACCTCACATGCATGTGTCTGCCTGCACCCATGGTGTCTTCACAGACCTATGTCTTTATAAGGAGTTTCCCTGTCCTGGACCACAGGAATGTCACACATTCTGATTAAATGAAACCATCCAGTCCCCAAGTCCTCCATCTGTCTTGTAGCTCTCTGTCAGCCTTCGGGCATGCTGGAGATAGGATAGTTAGTTCCAGCACTTGTAGCGTTCTTGTCAGGCTCCAAGAAACATCCAGAAACCACGGTAGAGCAGGCGCTTTTGAAGTCGCTGCTTTCATATCTCCCCGGAGCTTAGGTACCAGGGAGAGAGCGTGGCAAAGCCAGGATTTCCCCAAAGCCTTCATGTGTGGACACTGAAGTGATGAATGGGTGGAACAGGTGTGTGCCATAGGACACACGCTGCTAAGGCCGCCTGGGGTCTTAAATATGAAAATATCACGTGAGAATCTGGACAGCATGGTGTGTATTCTGACATCTCTGAGATGAGGATGTGTCTTATGGTGGGTGATGGATGTCTTGGCTTCCATAAAGTATGATGCTTCCACCTTGGATGGAGAGCCCTCTCTTCCACCAGGATGTCCTCTGCCTTGGACACTTGGCTTTCCTAGATGGCCTGAAACCCACTGGTAGCCAGACAGAGGATACCAACATGGCATCTCTGTAGCCATCAGGGGTCTCTGCTGATTGGTCAGGGAGCTATACCCATTTTTTTATTTTAAAAAATTATTTATTTGCAAGGAGAGAGAGAGAGAGAGAGAGAGAGAGAGAGAGAGAGAGAGAAAGAGAATGGGTGCACCAGGGTGTCTAGCCACTACCAACAAATTCCAGATGTATGTACCACTTTGTGCATCCAACTTTATGTGGACACTGAAGAATTGAACCCCTGGTCATTAGGCTTTGCAGACAAATGCCTTATCTTCTGAGCCATCGGAGACCTCCCCCCCCCACCATGTTCGATCTTTGTGTGTTACCCAGGCTAGCTCTCCAAAAACATTTCACAATTAGGGAAGATATGGGGTTGATGCCTTCCAGAGACAAGGTATTCTCCATGGGCGGCTGTAAAGAGATGCTCACAGTGCCCCTCTCCCCCAAGACACGGAAGCACACTGCAAACATCCCTAACAGCTCTGGTGCACAGTCCTGCCGATAGGTGTTGTTACCTGAATGCTTGCTGATATTCTGTGCATCCGGTGTGTAGGAGTGTAGGATGGCATTCTTCCCCTGGTTAGTGCTCCATGAATCATTTCTGAGTGGCAGAGTGGGTGTGGAGGGCGGAAGCTCACAGTTCCCTATTGATCCAGACCTGCTGGAGGCCTGGAGGGGAGGCCAGTTCTGGGTGTGATGGCTCACATCCAGGGGGCAGAGCAGAGGGAGGTGCGGAAGCACACACACACACAAGGGCTGTGAGTCAGGCTGGAGGGGTCTTAAAGGTCACACGGCCAAGCTAAGCCTGTGGCACTCACCATCTCCTCCAGAGCAAACTACAAGGTGGGCTCATCCATTTACTTGTCAAACGCCTACCATTTGCCAGGCTCAGTGCCAGGCTGCTGTAGGCTGGCTCTGCTGCCACTTTTTCTCCTAATAGGCTGTACTGATGGTCTGAAGTGCTTTGTAGCCCATGAGCAGCTTGACAAGGTGGGTAAAAGCCACCAGCGACTGGAAATAACTTAGCATTTCAGAGGTAATTGCTGCCTGTCAGGCTACACAGCTGGGCTGTTGGTCCAATGCTTCAGTCCCTAGGACTTTCTCTGTAGGATAACGGGAAGGGGTGAGGGTCAGGGGGCTATAACTAAGCAAAGTCTCCCAGGAGACATGGGCCAGAGGTACAGGTTGGGTGATGGAGGGCAGCTTCAATATGGGCTTCCTGGGCACAAGTCAACTGATGTGTCTTCCCAAACGTTCAAGTCAAAGAAACTCATGATGATCCCACCTCAATTCACACAGTCGCTGATGCTCGTGGCTGCTCCTCCAATAAGAAAGCAAGGGTGGTCCATTCTAGGCAGAGGTCTTAGAACTTCTACTGCTCTCTTACAATGGTGACATTGCTCCTGTATCCTTCGGGGATGAACCTAACATTTTCTAGACTTCAGTCATTATGATATGGTCTTCATGTCTTCAAAGCCTGTAATATTCCTCTTCTAATGTCTTCTTGACATTCTCGTTTAAGTGAACTCATTTAAAATGATGGTGTTTAAGAAGGCCGAGGAGACAAGAGGGGAGGTCTATGAGTTCTAAGTTATAGGTGGATGCAAACACAAAACCTTGCTGCCCATAGCGGAGCGACTAGAGGAAACTTTCATGTACTGCAACTTCTGTGAGGTTTTTAATTTTTGTCTTAGTCCTAGGACTGAACTCAGAGCCTTGGGCATGCTCAGCACTTGTTCTGCCGTTGAGTTATATCCCCAACCTTGCACTATACATTTCAAAAAGGCTAGAAGAAAGAATTTTTAATATTCCCCTATAAAGAAATGGTAAATGTTTGAGGAGACAGATATGTTTAACCCTATTTGAGCACTACAAAAATGGGTACATGTGTCAAAACACGATATGATTGGATCCTTCATTTGTGTTAGTTTCCATTGCTGTGACAAAATACCCAAGATAATCAATTTGAAAAGAGGAAAAGCCAATTTTGGCTCATGGTTTTTGAGGTTTCAGTTCACCACTGGCTTCACTATTGCTTCTGGCTTGTGCCAAGGCAAGTACATTGTGGTGGGAGTGTGTGATGGAGAAAGCCCTGACGTCATGGCCAGGGAAGAAGGAGAGAGAAAAGGGAGAGAACACTATTCTCTTAAAGGACACTCCTTCTGGGACCTAAAACCCCTCAGGGTTAAAGGTTCCACCATCTTCCAGAAGCACCAACCATTAGACATTAGTGTGCATCAGCTAAAAATAAACTTATTTTTAAAACTTATAATTTTCATAAAGAACAAGATCTAATTTTTCTTAGTGTGTACATTTTGTAGTAGATAAAATATTCTAATATATTCATATAATGCAATTAAAGAACGACAAGATGAGCCAGGCATGGTGGCATATGCCTTTAATCCCAGCACTTGGGAGGATTGCTGTGAGTTTGAGGCCAACCTGGGACTACAGAGTGAGTTACAGGTCAGTCTGGGATAGAGCGATCCCCTACCTTAAAAAAATGACAAAGTGAAGATTTTCCCCCTCCTGTCTGCCCCAACTTTTGGCTGTGAAGTTCCTCTTCCCAGCAGCAAAGACATGCGCCCACCCTTTTTTAGGGTATCCTTCTAAAGATGTGCTAGAATGTGTAAGCCTAACACATTCGATGCAGATAGAGTTGAAATAACTATTTTTACAAAGCAACTTTATTTAGGGTGGTTTATTTAAAACCACCAGAAAAGGAAAACAAACATCATTTTCCATAATTAGAAAGTGACCATGAAAATAGATTGAAAACAAAGCAGTTACTGAGTTCTTGCTAACTCACATGCCTGGAATGTTCCAAGCCTGCAGTGTTCTCTGTCTTTAACGGGGGATATGAGCAGACGTTACTAAGACATTAAAGAAATACTGGGGTCGGGCATGGTGGCGCACGCCTTTAATCTCAGCACTTTGGAGGCAGAGGTAGGAGGATCATCGTGAGTTCAATGCCAGCCTGAGACTACAGAGTGAATTCCAGGTCAGCCTGGGCTAGAGTGAGCGAGACACTACCTCGAAAATGCACACACACACACACACACACACACACACACACAAAACACTGCTAATGTCAGGGCTGGAGAGATGGATCAGTGTCTAAGGCACTTTCAGTGGTTAAGGCACTTGCTTGCAAAGCCTAATGACCTCAGGTTCAATTCCCCAGTACCCATGAAAATCCAGATGCACAAAGTAGCGCATGCATCTGGAGTTTGTTTGCAGTGACTGGAGGCCCTGGCATGCCCATTCTCTTGTCTGTCTCTCTTCTATCTCTCTCTGCTTCTGAATATTCATATATATATACATATATATATGTATATATATATGAAATACTGATGTCAATGTGAGACTTTTGTCCTTGACATCATCGGGAGTGCCCATAATAGTAAATTTCCTCCCTCTTGGTCTGGTGGCATTTTGTAGGCTCTATGAGGGATTCAAACAACACAAACCAACATCATGGGAAATATTTATTGCTGAAGTGTGCAGAAAATCCAACTTTAAGTTAATGCACTGATGGGTCTAGTCTTTTTATTTTTTCAGATTCCTTTGATGTGTTACTGATTGGGAGAGACAAGCCAAAAGAAAACTCAGAACAAATGTGAGCATTAAGAAAAGGGTTTCAATTTGCAATATTCACCAGGGCATCTAGGCTTCAGAAAAGCCAGGTTTCCCAAAGAAAGGGCAAAGTAGATACTTCAAGGGGAAAACCATGTTAACCACCAACATTGCTGTGGGCTTCTTCATTATTGTCACCGGTGGAAAAGCCATAGTCACCCCACAATTGTTATATTGACCTAAATTAGTGCATTCTTCAATTGCTGTTGCACAAGGCAGAGAAAATGGAAAAGGGCTCAGGGGTATTTATCTTTTCATTTTTGAGGTCCACTTGAGACAGGATATTTCTTTAGAAAGGATCTCTGGATGTAGGGTTCCACAGCCTCCATTCTGTTATGAGTGGTATGAGGTTACGGTTTGAATCAG
>PVHP010009693.1:0-49733 GCA_004024765.1 Zapus hudsonius
TGTGTCTGGCTTGGCCTCCCCCGTCCCACTTCCCCCCTCCCCGGCTGCCTGACGGCTCCAGTTCATTTCTGCCTGTTTAATTGGGCCCCGGATGAGTTTGGTCGACAGGGCCATTCATCATGTGGCCACGGCTGGCGGTGGAGCCCGGGGGAGCCCGGCTGACAGCTCCGCCAGGCTGGGATGCGGCCTGCGTTGGGAAGTTCACATATTTGGGCATTAGTGCAGCTATTAGTTTAACAAGCTTCGTTTATCCTTGTCACTACCACTTCAGCTTCCCATGTAATCATTTGAAATGTAGATTACAGCCAGACAAATGGGACAGCACAAGACACGGGGTGGAGGGAGTGACACGCAGCTCGTTAGGGCCACCTTCCCAGCCCCATCCCTTCCCAAGCAAGGCTTTGATTAGCTTAATATTCACATGATTTCTGTGGGAAGCACCAGTCACCTGTGCCAAGCCAGGCACTGGGCAGAGGGGCCCAGGGTGCATTCAGGTGAGTAACCAGGGTACAAAGACCACCCAGCCCTGCAGTGACACACGTCAGGAGCCAGGGCCTCAGAGCCTCTCCATGAGTCTTCTGTCCAGGCAGACCCTGGTTCCCTTCCACCCTAATTTCAGCAGTCAGTACCCTGGCTACTCATCTGCCTGTATGACCTGAGCAAGCTTTGACCCTCTCTGAGCCTCGTGTCCTCGAGAGTGAAGGGTTAAGATTAGATCACATGAGCGTCTCTTCTCCCCAGCACTCTGCTACCAAGACCCATGTCACCAGTGGTCCTCTAATGGAAGGAGTTCTCTTGCTTCCAGCATATTCTATCCTAAACACTGTAGACCAAGGGCCATTGTGCAAATGTAAAGGCGCTCATGGCTCTGGATAAAGCAGAATCCTTCCTTAGTAGGGCTTGGGGCAGGGGTGGGATGCAGCTACAGATCTAAAAATGCTCCCACTCAGTGCTCTCTCCATTCCTTTGTTCAAGTGCTTCAGCCCTCTGGCCTCCTTCCCCTCTGCACCTGTCAAACACCCCAGTTTTCTGCTTCACTCACTTCTGGGCTTTTGTGCATTCTACTTCCTCTGCCAGGGACACACTTTTCATGTCTTTATCCCATATCTTCTTACACATTTTTCCCATCCTTCAAGTTTAGAATTTTTTTCCTCTAGGAAGCTTTGCTCCCTGGCCCTCCATAACCTTCCAACCTCAGAGCCTGAGTGACCCCCCCCCCATAGCTTAACACATAGGATCCACTCAGTGTTGAGTTATTGGTTTGTACTTTCATGGAACTGTAAACTCTGAGGACAGAGTCTGTCTACCATAGCCCCTGACCCCTGAAAGATGCCTGGCCAAATTCATTGAGAGAATAGAGCAACTACAAGCAGTGATATGCTTGAGAAGCCTTGGTGGGAAGCAGCCAGGCACCAACGATCCTCACATGGCAAATGCATGGTTCTAAGATTCCCATTGCTCATCTTTGCCTGTCCACTCTCATTCTCCAGTTCCTGAAGGATCAAGGCTTGGTTCTCGTGGAGAAGGATCCTCTGAATCAGGACCCCATAAACAATGGCTGGTCCCCAATTCTGGGGAAGTTGGATCTAAAGGGTTTATCTGAGAAGAGTTTGATAATGATTGCACACAGAGGTGGGAGTGGGGTTCAGGATGCAATCTGAAATGGAGCAACATCTGAGGGGAATGCTGTCACCGAGGCCTGAGGACAAGGGGCAGGGAATGCAGTAGCCAGGACTGGAGAAAGCCTTTGGAGAGGGGCTATGGGATGTGACTAGAAGGCAGCCATTGGGGGTGGGGCCTTGGAGAGATGCCAAGAAGGATGGAGAATAAACCTCTTGACTTGTCACTCCTCTCTCCCTCCAGTCTCTTTCTCATGCTATCCATCCAATCGGAAGCCAGAAGGAAGGGGTATCTAGGTGGTGTGGTCCACAGAGGTCAGCCAGGGACCCAGGGCAGGACAGAGCAAGAAGATGGAGCCAGTGAGAGGAAGCACAGTGGAACAAGCTTAGCATAGAACATTCATGAAGGGCCACAGAAAAAGCTATCTTAGGGCCAAATGGGGAGTCTTCTATAGAAGGCCGCCCATGGTATGGACGCCTTTTACATTCATTCCTTCAATGCCCCATCACCTGCCTAGTCCAGCTGGCCCCGAGCAGTCCTAAACTCCTGGTTTCCTTCCTCACCTCTCCCCCTGTTGAGGAGCTTGTCTGTTCTCTTCCTGACACCTTCTGAATAATGACACCAGACCTTGAAATCAACGAGTCGTGAATCAAAGTGGCTTCTTGCTATCATAAAAGAGATGTTCTAAACCCCAAACATAAAGATCGTTTTATCTTTATTAATAGTTTAATGCATCTGAGAAAGCTATTTGACATTTTTTTACACCTCCAACTCTTTCCTTCATGCATTGCTGGTCAGATTACACCAGGGTTCAGCCACTTAAATCCACTTAATAACTGACTAAATTCTACACTGAATTCACATTGAGCTACAAGCTGATTCTAGGATACAGATGAATTTTCTAGTGGGGAAAAAATCCAACAGCCTAACTCCAAAGTTGTAAATCTGCTCTAATAATGAAAAAGGAATTAGTCTAAGGATTGGGATTGATGTCATGTGTAAAGGCACTTTCTGATGAAGACTCTGAAACTTGTAGCAAAGGAATGCTCCTTCGTTAATAATTGTGAGTGAGACATTTTCCTCACCTATATAATTAAAGCAGCACACTTGGAAACACAGATGTGAAGTTAATTGAAAACACATGGAGTTTTCATGGAGGACAATTTGACCCTTAACTGTTGGCAAGCCCAACACACATGTGTTACATGACATTGTGAGGAAGATTTGTTATTAATTACATCTGAATCGGAATAGCATCTAATTTGGCTAATTTTTTATTGTAAGTACATACACACACTATCACCTCCATGTTTCAAATATTTATCCATGTGTATACGAATATACTTGACATGTTCATATACATACACTGTATAGCATAACATACCACACACAAATAACTCTAAGCCTAATCACATTTATGCAAATATTTCCTCAACAAGAGACACACAGGCATAAGTCCATGTGTTGCAAAAGGTACCCCAAGAAAGTCTTAATAGGAAAAGGGGAAACATTATCTGCCTCTCCTGAAACTTCCCAGAAAGAAAGAAAAAAATTGTAACTGTCAGAAATGTGATAGGATTGTCTAAGACATATGGAAAAACCCCAAACACACCATGTAAGTTGTGAAACATAAATCCCAATTCTATTTGTTCTGTGGCAGTGTATAAGCCACACATTTTTCATCAAGATAGAAAATTACAGCCTTTTCCAGGTTCAGAATTGCTGGGGAAGTTGGATAGAAACCCTAGTTTCCTGGGAAAAGGAGGAACATCTGTTTCTGGCTTGGGACTGAAGGATGCTTCAGCACCATGGACAGTAGCATCGCTCCACATACCCAGAGCGCGACTGGCCAAGCAGTGTGAAGGAAAGGTCCTCTTTTTAAAATTCCTTGGCTAAACAGGGGTTTAATTGGGGGCTGTCTTTTAGAAGCCTTGATCTGCATGTGTCTCCTGAAATGTGTCTTAAGCTCCCCCAAAGTCATGGCTAGTTATGTACCCCAGTGAAGCCCACCTGATTTGCTTCAAAACTGCAGGTAGCCTAGAGATTTTCCAATATGTGAACTTAACGTCTGCATAGGGAATTTTCTTTCAATAGCTTTTAAATATTAACTAATATCTGTTCATCTCAGGCTCAAGAGGATTAGAGAATGCTATTCTATTCCATTTCAGAAATGTTCACTTAACCCCATGTTTACTTTTCTTCCCTCACGCTGGTTTTCTAGTCGTAAGGAAATGTCCCAGCACATCCCAGGAAGGAAGCGTGCCATTTGAAGTGAGATAGCTCTGTGGCATGTTTCCCAAGCTGCCTGGAGACTGAGTAGTAACACCCTTTGGCTCGCTCTCATCTAGACATCATTCCTCCTCAAGAGGGCCTCACAAAGTAGGCATTTCTTTTTTAATATTTTGTTTATTCATTTTCAAGCAGAGAGAGAGAGAGAGAGAGAGAGAGAGAGAGAGAGAGAGAGAGAGAGAGAGAGAGAGAGAGCACCAGGACCACCACCTTGTAGGTCTGGCTTATGTGGGTACTGGGGAATTGAACCCGGGATCTTAGGCACTGGAGGCAAGTGCCTTAACCTCTGAGCCATCTCTCCAGCCCCGGCATTTTTTTATAAAAGAGACTTCTCTGTCCCTAAAGTTTGCCCCTTCTAGAACCCTAAGTTATGGCTTTAGTTGTGGCTCTTCCATTGACAGGCAGACTATTGCCCCTGGCAACCTGACAGTTCTTTGGCTTGAGGAGTTGCAATGACTGGTATTTCCTTGTGGCCAGAGTTCTGCAATTTAATTCTCTCCTGTCTTTCTGGGTTTTGGGTAGGTACCACACAGTACCTCACTGAGGTCCAGCTCACTGGCCGCAAAGCACCTTTGAGTTAGCAGAATCACCACAGGAAGTCCAGACCCAAGTGATCCTCAGGTCCTTTGGACTTCCCTTTAACTCTGAATCTTCATGGTGAATGGTTGGCCTCTGACTGTGACTCACTTAGAGCCACGGACTCCTCCAGCTTTCTAAATAGAAACCCTTGAGATTATGATGCTCAATATGACCCACTGCGCAGATGGACACTGAGTCCTAGGAGGGGACCGTCTGACTGACCTGGGTATCAGGGGAATCAAGGAAAGAAAATGTCAGTTTTCTGAGAGCTGGGTCTCAGGTGGCTCTTGGTGAGTTTCTGAAGCAGGTCTGGGTCCCTATACAAATCTACTCTTACCCTTCAACTCAACTCCACTGAAGCAATGTGTCTCTAATCTGAATCAAGAAGACAGTGGAGAGCCAGCAGGGGCTCGAGCCAAGTTCCAAAAGCTCCTCAGAGTATAATAGAATTTGCAACCCAACAGACAGGGCCACACAGGGTAGAGATCACAGCTCCAGCCTCCCTTGCAGCTAGCTGTCACTTAGGATTCAGTCCTGGTCAATAGGTGGCATGCAGAAGTGTCGTGTTTCAGTTTCCTGGAACCTTTCTTAAGGGACAGCTGCTTCTCTTTTCTTTGTCTCCTCTGTCTTGCAGCCTGGAATCCTAATGTTCCCTCTTGGGCCAAGGTGCTGAGGGAAGCAGCCTCAGGAGGGCCAAGGATGGCTGAGTCTGCTCCCTAGGTGATCCTTGACCAAGTTGCCAGATCAGCCACGGATCACCGACCTCCCGGCTCCATATGTGGGAGAAGATAATCTGTCTTGTTTAAGCCACTGTTATTCTGTATTTGTCAGTCATTCATAGCTGATCTAACTCTGACTACCATTGGCAGGAAAATAAATATTTAACAAGGATTTGAAAAGAAATCCTATTCTTTTTAGCTCTGCCAAGAAAAAAAAATGGACTTTTTTTTTTGGAAAGGAAACATTACTAAGAAACTAGTCTCTGGCTGAAAGAATTTTAAATAAAGCGATCTGTGTACAGTATGCATACGCACCCCTCTCTATATATGCTTATCAGTGGATGCATCGATTACCTCTGGGAGAATAGTTAGAGGCTTTGGTCATGACAAAGGGGTCTGGGAGTCTGAGGGTTGGGGAGAAAAAGAGACATACTTTTTTTTTTGGTTCCTTCTGAATTTTTTAATCACGTGTTTGTGTGTTACTTTTTATAAAAGAAAAATAAGAAAAATAAATGAAAGCTCATCTTAAGTCTGAAAGGGCTCCAGTCCAGGCATTAACAAAAGAGCCTTTCGGGGTTATCCGGCTACTCCTTGGACTTTCAGTGACAGGGCACTCACCAGTTTTATCTGGAAAATGAGAACAAGGACAAGAAAGCCAACATCCCTGAATCTGTGTCTTCACCTGGGGAGTACAGGATGCCCCCTCACAGGGCCGTGTGAGCATACAGGTGGGCGGCACATCTGCACTGGTTTGTGAAGGTGCTGACTGTGCACACGTTCCATGTACCATTGCCTTCCTGGAAGACACTGCTCTTGAACTGCTGGACTTGCACTGATTCGCCTCCCACACACAATAGAGGGCACTTCCCCAGGGCGTGAGCCAGGCTCCTTTAACCTCTGCCCAACAGCTCTTGTGCCCAGTACAGACCCTGGCATGGAGTGGATCAAGGACTGTTTGCTACCGGGAGAACCAGGAAGAAAGCTGGTAACGCATTTAAAATGTAGATCTAGCCAGGCATGGCGGCAAGTGCCCACCACCTAGGAGGCTGAGGCCGGAGGATCATGAGTTCCAGATCTGCCTGGGCTACATATGATACAAATAGTCTCAAAAAATAATCAGGCACCCATCCTTAATATCCCAATACTCAGGAGGCAGAGGTAGGAAGATGGCTGTGAGTTCAAGGCTACCATGAGACTACCATAGTGAATTCCAGGTCAGCTCTGAGCTAGAGCAAGACCCTCCTTCAGGAAACACACACACACACACACACACACACACACACACACACACACACACACACACACACCAAGAATGCATATCCTAACAGCATCCTGCTACCCCAGCTGACTCATGATACTGACTAGAATTTTAGATTTTAGACTTTCCTGGCTTGAACTGCATTGAGGTGTAGCACAGGGAGGCATGAGAGGGCGAGAAGCACCTCGAGGACTCTGCCTGAGGTGCTGTCTTCTTCACCTCAAGTGTGCTAGGAGCTCTTGAGTTGAGTGCTCAGTGAGGGTGCGGTGGGTCACACTTAAGTCTTGGCCACACTGCCTAGCATCTGAGTGACTGTATGAGCTCCAGTCTTAGGTATACTTGTCTGTAAACATGAGGATGATAATTATGCTTAAAGTATTTGTGTGGATTAGATGAGATGATGTATGTAAAGTCAGTTGATTTAGGAGCCATAACTCTGTGGGGTATAAATATGACATGAGCTAATTTCCCTTCCCAGCTTCCCTACATGGGAAAGGAACAGCTCTATAAAGTGTTGGGACCTTTATTGACATTGGTCAGATTCCAGAATGTTCTAGCAACTTCCAATGCTTAGAAACTTCATTTTGGTATTTAGCACTCAGCCTGTTTGTTTGTTTTTTTAGGACATAATTCAAAGCTGGTATTCTCTCCCCCTACTCAGAACAAGATGGATTTTGTGTGTGTGTGGGGGGGGGGCTCAGAGCCCTGTACAGAAACCATTCAACCTCTGTTGATACCTGTCATAGTCAGCCACACACTGCTGGGATCAATCTCCAAACCTGGCATAGTTATGAGAGGAAAGGATTTATTGAAGCTACCAATCCAGGAGAAGTTGCAGTAACAGTGACCAAGGCTGGCCCAAGCAGAAAGAGAAACCCATCACCAACACCACACACAGAGAACAGCAAACAGACAGGGGGCGAAGGGAGAGAAATTTCCTTCTCCTTTATATAGCCTTAGGGCCGAGATCTTACAACCCTATCCCAGACTTAATGGCTTCCTGAGTCTCTGGAATTTCCTTCCTGCACTGCCCACACAGGAAGAGATGTTAATTTCTAGCCCCCTACTGAGAGGCTGTCTTCCTGCAAACATCCTCAGAGACCCACCCAAGGTAAATAAAAAGATCAAGTTGACAACACAACCTTACCATCACAATGCCTAACATAGAATCTCAGTGTCTTAAACATGAATTGTCTCACTATCTCTGAGGGCCACAATTTAGCAGGGTCTTCTTGGGATCTTCTGAGGCTCAGGTCAAGGGGGTGGAGAACCTGCTAGCTCATTGAAAGCTCTGGTTCTCTTCCCCTCATACTAATTGCTGACAGAACTTGATTTATTACAGTTCTAGAGTGGATGCTCTCAGGTCCTGGAGCCTGTTGGCATCCATCCACAACATGACACTTTCTTCAATGCCAAAATAGGGCATCTACCTCTCTGACCCCAAATCCTCTTTGAAAGAAATGGCTTTTTAGGTCAGGCTCACCAGGGATTATGTCCCCTTTGATGAATTTAAACTGATTAGGGACTTTAATTATACCTGCAGATCACCTGTGGCCATAAGGTCATTCCCTTTAAGTCCCCCTCTTCACACTTGCACCCATTTCCTGGATGGTGGGAGACTTGGCTCTATTCTTCTGCTCCTTCTCCCAACCCCACCAAAGGGTGTCCAACCCACAGCCTGCAGTTTCTACATGCCCCCTGGCCACAGAGAGGCTCTTTGAGGTGTGGCTTCAGCAGGGCAGTGTAAATAAAGGTGTTTGTCACCAACAGTGTCCTCACTGCCCATATGGCACTAGCATATCCCTTGCTTTAGTAAACCCAAGGGCAGGTTGCCCACTCTGGGTGAAAAAGAGCATACAGGGGATGAAATTTCAGTCTTTGGCTGGGAGACGGCTCAGTGTTTAAAGGGATTTGCTTGTAAAGCTTGCTGACCTGGGTTTAATTCCCCAGCACCCACATAAAGCAGACTCAAAATGTAGTGCATGCAGTCCAGTGTTCCTTTGCAGTGACAAGAGACCCTGGCATGCCCATACACACATATGCACACGGTGCATAAGTAAGTAAAAGTACTTTTTAAAATTTTCAGTCTTCCCTTCTTGAAACTACCTTCCAATGATTCTCTTTGATCTTTGTCCTTTGGCTTATAGAGGAATCAGCAGCCCTGCTCACACAGAGGATCTAGAGTCTCTGATGAGCCTGTGTCTTCCCCAAGCTGTCTCCCTCCTTCCCTCTCAATCAGCATGTATTTGTAGTCCATGATTGTGATCAAGAAGGGTGCACGTGGTGTGCTATTGGGCAGCCAGGCCAGTACTGCAGGACATAATTCTATTTAACGTTTTGAACTCTGCAAACTTCAATTTTGGGCCTTCGTTGTGCAATTCCAGGACAACTAGAAAAATTCCACTAAGTATTAGTGTCTGGCAAACCGTTTTGATGGGCAATCTTGCTCACAGCTCAGCCCAGAGCCCTGCCTTCAGAAGCAGAAGATCAGAGAGGACCAAGGGCAGGTATGTTGATGAGCAGCCGTGAGACTCCCTCAGTGCTTCCAGGACAGGAATACACGTGTTCTTCAAGCCTCGGGCCTGCTTGGGTTGAGCCGAGGCCTGCGCAGGGCATTCTGTCTTTCACTGCCCCAGACTTGGACTGGAGTGAAGGTGAGGTTGAAATTCTCAGGACTCCATGTGTGTTACGAAGATACAGCTTACCCAGCCCAGCCCTGGAACCCATTTTTAAAAAATATTTTATTTATTCAGTTTCAAGCAGAGAGAGAGAGAGAGAGAGAGTGAGAGAGAGAGAGAGAGAGAGAGAGAGAGAGAGAGAGAGAGAGAGAGAGAGAGAACCAGGGCCACTACCTTGTGTGTCTGGCTTATGTGGGTCCTGGGGAATTGAACCCAGGTCCTTAGGCACTGGAGGCAAGTGCCTTAACTGCTGAACCATCTCATCAGCCCTGGAACCCATTTTTAATTCTTCCTCACCACACAGCTAGCCTCAGCCTCCTTTGCAACTGTGTGTGACTACACAGGTTCTGACCAGTACGGAATGTGAGTGGGAATGTGTTCCCCTGCCCGCCCTGTGCATGAAAATCTGAAAATCTCCTGTGGCCTAATTGCCCAGGTTCTTCTTATTTCGGACATTTAATGTTCTCAAAAAAAGAAGGTGAATTTGGAAGCTCCATAGTAAGATGTCAGAGACAAAAGAGTAAAGGAGCCTGGATCCTGATGGCCTGCCTTCCAGGAATGCCAGTTATGTGAGCC
Organism: Zapus hudsonius; assembly: GCA_004024765.1. Classification (NCBI taxonomy): domain Eukaryota; kingdom Metazoa; phylum Chordata; class Mammalia; order Rodentia; family Dipodidae; genus Zapus; species Zapus hudsonius. The sequence continues at coordinate 9,720 of PVHP010009693.1, forward strand.
AGAAACAAATTTCTATTGCATTGACATTGAAGTTCCAGGTTATGCTTGTTACATTAGCTGGCATTACCTCAACCAGTCTACAGGTTTACCCAGTAAAGGAGAAAAAAATGGAGTGTTTCTATAAGCCCATGCTTTAAGAATTCCTGTAAGTTCTCAGAGTTTACCTGCCATGCTCTATAAAGTATGCACAATGTTTTAATTCCACCTCACAGAAAGATTTTCTTTCTGAACCCTCTTCGGGGGCCTTCCCTATTAAAAGAGGCCTGTTTATAGAAACTACTACTTAGCATTTTCGGAACTTGTTATCCTACTCAGCAGAGTCTAAGTCGGGAGGCTTTGAACTCGGACAATTACTGCTCTTGATTAACAACAAGAACTGATGAGTTGGCCTTTCCAGTGTGCTAAGCAAAGTCAGCCAAGCAGAAAATATCACTGAAGGGGAAACAACGGGAAGTGATTTTCTTGGTTACATTAGAGCCATCTCGATGTTTACACATGTTTGTGTATGAAGTGGGAACCTCTGCTGCTGGCCTGCCTTCCTGGCGACACACTGGCTGCAAATAGCACCTCTCCCTCCCAAACTAGGTTGGGCTTGTCATCCAGGACTGTAGGCAGCCAGTCTCGTAGAAAAAAAACATTTATCTGGGGGTGATCAGCTCAGGTGAGGGATCCCCACTTTGCTCCTTTCAAGTCCTGATCCTCTTGGTACCCCGGGACCAGCACGAGTCCTAGTGATGAACACACACAGTTGGACAGCTCGGTGGCAGTGTGGCAGAGTGCCATGTCTCTGTACCCTCAACAGCATGGGTGTTCGTTTCAAACATCTCTGTGCACGCTGGGAGGCTGAAGCAGGAGGATTGCCATGAGTTTGAGCTCTGTTTCAAAAAACAAAACAAAAACCACTGTGAAGTTAAATAAGTTTTCATCACAGATTGAACATAAAGTAACATCTATATGCCATCATTTATGAATGCTTCATGCATGTCCTTGGCCCATTTCTCTAGTGAGGAAAGTAGTAATTTTCATATATTGACTATAAAATTTTCACTTATTAAGGCATTGCCTCTTTTCAAATTTCTTAGGTTTACTTTTCCAGTTTATTTGTCTTTTCAGGTTGTTAAAAATTTTGATTCCAACATAAATATATACATATATATACATATATGTATTAGCCAAGTATGCCTTGTTTTCCTTGTAAGTCACGTCTTTTAAAACTATAAAGCTGCATTTCCTGTGGAGGCTTAAAATATACAAGTATTTATAACCCTACTAGTTTTCAAAAAAAACTGTAAAGCTACACCTTAGTCCAATAGAAATCTACTTTTATGTGAGGTTTGAGGAAGGATTTGGGGGGGCTGCACTAGGGAGTTGGGAAGTGGGGAACAGCAGCCTCTGGTGTGCACAGACAGGGCGGGTCCTATGGACAGGCCGAGGGATGCAAGGCATGTGAGGAGCTGATCTTGGATCTAAAGGTTTTCTTTAGTTCCAGGTGGTGTTAGAGATCAAATGGTGTCACCCCAAAATTCCCGTGCTGAAGTCCTAACTCCCAGTGCCTCAGACTCTGTGTTCGGAGATAGGGTCGTTAAAGAGTGGGGAAAAGGTCATTAGGGTGATGTTGACCCAGAAGGCCTGGTGCTCTATTACGAGCTGAGTGAGGACACAGACATGTGGAGGGAATGGGAAAGGCAGCTGCGGTAGGTGAGGAGATGCCTCAGAGGGCTACGGCCCATCCATACCTTGATCATGGACTCGAGTCCCAAGAGCTGTGAGTAAACAAACCTGTGCTGTGTAGACCACGCAGTCTCTGGTACTGCCTGGATCAGTCTTGCCAATGACAAGAAGGTGTTCTGGGGAGACCAAGAGAAGAACTTTTTTTGATTTTTTTCTTTAAAAATATTTTAAACTTGATTAACAATTGATTTTTAAATTATAACGGTAAAGCAACTTAGAATATATTATATCTTCAAAGTTATCCTAGAGTAAAATTATGGATACCTTGTAGGAGATGGCTTTATATCCATACAGAAAATAAATTCACTATTATGAAACCAAATATATATATATATGTATATATATATATTATCTATTTATTTACCCGTGTGTGGTGAGGGAAGGGAATTCCAGGGCTTCTTGTCATTGGAAACAATGTCAGATGCTTGCATCCCTTTTTGCCTCTAGCTAATGTGGGTGCTTGGGAATTGAACTCAGGGCTAGCAGGCTTTGCAAGCAAGCACTTTTAACAGCTGAGCCATCTTCCTCAGCTCCTACTTTTGTTGGTTTTTCAAAAAATTGTTTTAAAATTGTGTCCAAGGCATTGAAGAAAATAATTAGGACATATCAATTAAAAGAAAAAGAAGTCATAACGCCGGGTGTGGCAGTGCATGCCTTTAATCCCAGCACTTGGGAGGCCAAGGTAGGAGACCAGCCTGGAACTATAGAGTGAGTTCCAGGTCAGCCAGAGCTAGAGTGAGACCCTACCTCCAAAAAGTCACAAACAATTATAATAATAATAAGTAATAATGACTTTTTAAAAAAGAAACCATAAGAACTCTACCTGGAGGCCTTGTCCTTCACCTCGATTTGGCTGTCGTGTGAGGGTTGCACCTACCCTGATTACCACAGATATTGCTGCTCCATTTCTAAGGAAGGCAGGTAAAAAGTTTCTGTCCCAAGAAAACCAGAAGCAATGGCCCTGGTGGCTCCTGCTCTGCCTTTCCTATCCCTGTGGGTTTGGGACTCAATTGTATTCCCAAATACAGCTGCTTGTCTTAGAAGTTTGTGTTCTCAGTCAGCATTGGGAAGAAAGGGCTGAGCTCTGCTATGGCGTTCTCTCTCTCTCTCTCTCTCTCTCTCTCTCTCTCTCTCTCTCTCTCTCTCTCTCTCTCCCCCAGGAATCGTCTTCATCGTCACCATCTATTGCAGAAATGAATGGAGGCTGTGCAGCCAGCTTTATTAAATATGAATGAGTCGCAGTCCACGGCCCCCACGCGGTCACTTGCCCACTCCATCTCTGGCAATTACTGAGTTGCACACACTGTGCCAAGGGGAGCAGCGGCCCCTGCCTGCCCTTGCAGACTGACATCGCTCGGCAGGGGCAGGGCCAGGGCTCAGGTCTGCAGCTACCCTGCCCCCTGATGAAAAGCCAACTCTGCCTTCCATGCAGCCAAAATTCTCAGTTCTGAAAGCTCAGGGGCAGCGCTTCCCCCACAGGATGGTGGGTCCCGGGCACTGAACTGGGGCCAGGATAGAGCCAGCGCTTTAGAGCCCAGCGACAATGTGGCTTCTGTGCTCTGTCAATATCCTGACACTTTGGTTCCAGGAGCCTCGATCTTGATCAGGGTCCAAAGCACAAGTATAGGCACAAACCATTCACTGAGTGTTTTACCTGTGTTGTCTCTATGCCAACAAGCCACCAGGCTGTGGGCCTGATCTTAGATGGATCTTTAATTGCCCTGGTAACTGCTGTAATCTTCAGTGTTGGGGAGAAATGTTCAATTTGCTGGATAAATGAGTGAGTGAATGAATGAATGAACAAATGAATGAAAGTTGTCATTATTATTATTTAAGCATTGAAAAAGTTGAGGTTTAAAGAACTTGGACAAGGTTTCTAAGCTATACGTATCACAGGAGTTAAGAGTGTATAGGGTCTCACCCATTATGCACCTTGCCTGGGGACCCCTCAGGAACAGACTCTGTCTTCTATGCAAATCAGAGTACAACACATTGCCCAGATTTGATTTTGACCCTGATTTAACTAGAAGCCATCAAATTCCTCACTGCTCTATGTGGCTCAAGCAAAGTTGTCAAGGACCAGCTACAAATAACAAATGACATATGATCCTTTTCCTGAACTTAAAAAATTACTTTTATTTTAGGAACCAATAAAATTATGGCAAATATTTACAAATAATTATCTCACATAAAGGTTACATAAAATCAATTCTTCACAAGTAACAGTCACTCATGAAAAGACACACATATTGAAACTACGCCAATCTTATTGCATGTTTCTCCAACTAATCTAAAATAAAGGTGTTGCAGTCAACCATTTAACTTAAAATAAAACCACAAATTCCAGGTTTGACAAGAAAAAAAAAGTTAAAAATTTAAGCCAGTATCCCACCCAGCTTCTTCCCAAATCCCACCCCCAATCCCTTGCCCTTCCCCCAACAAAAGAAAAAATATGTCCAACATCTTTGGCAAATTGGCACTGCTGTAATTACATTCAAATATTATCACACACAAAAGCAACACACGTCACTAAGAGAAAAAAAACCACCAATAGTTCAAGTCAGTTGTTTTCTACTAGAAAAAAAAGAATACAAAACATACACATTTTTAAGAAGCTTTTTTTGTCTTTTTCAATCTGTTGGAGACACGTCATCTCCCACTTTCAAAGGCAATTCAATTGTGGGTTTTTTGTGGGGGTTTTTTGTATTTTTTTTTTTTACAAGTAAGCGTCTATGCAGGCATCACAAACTTTGGCGGATACAGTAGATATGTACGTCTTTGATGCTGGAAGGTCAGTCCCTAAGACAAAGTCAATTGTCTCAAAGAATGAAAAGCAAAATCCATGGATCTCGGTGGCAGAGTTCCATTGGCAATGTAATCTGCGTTCCTACAAATAATACTCAATGTCCAAAGGCCACTAGTAGGTGAAAAACCAGGACAGCAGCTTACAGCAGGAGCCATAATTCTTTCCTCTGCTCAGTGGGGGCCCTACCGCTGGGCTGTGAAGTGGGGCACTAGCAAAGCCAGGCCCTCCACACTGTGCTGGTGGCTTAGGGACAGGGGCCAGCTCTGCCTCTTTCTGAGCATCAGGCCAGGCTGCTGCCAGGTCTGCTCACCTGCTGTGACCAAAGGTAAGGAAAGCCAGCACTAACTGGCACACAAGGAGACACAAGGAGCAATTTTTCTGAATTTCAAGTATGTCCTAGTAGTAGGGGTGTGTGGAGATGCGTTGTGTGCTCACCCCCCCCACACACACACACTCCTTTGCACATGGCATGGAGGGGAAGGCCAGACTCTGGGGCTCTGAGCTTTGCATGATGTTTAAAATAGATTTGGGATTTATTTATTTTCTTTTTAGCTTTATAGCAATTAATTGGCTATTGATTGGTTGGAATATTCAACTCTCCATTTCCTCAAATACAATAAAATAGTTTCATTAAAATGTATTCATGCTTGAAAATAAGAGAGTCATTAAATGGTTTCCTTTCTGTTCCACTCCAAGGGAAATGCACCATTTGTAAATCAAAAATCCATCATCAAAAAATCACTTATTCTTAATGGTGCTTTTGGAAAAGATGAGGAATATGCCACAGGCATGGTGGTTTAGGGGGCAAGGGAAGCAGCTGTACCCAGGCCAGTGGATCTAATGTGGGGCAGACAGGGCTGGCGCAAGGCCTCCACTAACTGAAGAATCAGAGGTGGGCATAGAACTGCCAAGTCCTGTGCCCACCCCATTCCTGCTTTTTACCTGCTCCCCTTTCTGCTCTATGTTTAGAGCTGTCTAAGGCTGAAGGGCACCACCTGAGCCCTACTCCACTGAAAATCCGGGAAACTGACATTTCCCCAGTAAACAAAGAAGCAGCTTTCTCCTTGTGCTACTCAGGGATCTAACATGTGGGCAGGAGAATCTAAATTTACCAAAGGGTGGCTGTGTTGATTCACAACTTGGAGATGAGCTAAGGGAAACCCCTGAATTGAAACTTTCAAATGGCAGTGATTCCAAGATCCCCTTCAATCCCGGAGCATCCAGGAACTGTGCCTCAGGGCTGAGGAATTACCAGAGAATGAGAGATGGGTGCCTGCCTGCTCCCAGCAAGCAACCTACTCCAGAAAGCTGCATCTGCATCAGGAGAGAGTGTGCGTGGAAGGGACTCACAGTGTCCTCTGTAGGTGGCCCTTAGGGACCTAGCCACCACTCAGGAGCAGCCTTAGTTGACGGTGGGGAGGTGTGGACCAACACTGTGGCTCCCTCATGACTATGAAAGAGGGAATCCTGAGGTCCAGGGACAGAGAAGACAAGGGTTGAAGGGGGCACGTGGAGGAAGGGCAGACTACAGGCTGGGAGCTGTGGCCTGACAGTCCAATTTTCTAATGTACTTTGTTGCCTTTTAAGAAATGTGCATGCCTTGGGCTTACCAGGGGCAAAAGCACTAGAGGGGTAAAGTGATCAGGAGCACCAACATGTGTGCCCAGGAGCCATCAGAGACACACTATGGGTGATTGACAAGGCCAGCTGCTCTAGCCCCAAAGCCTAGGGGGTCATCTCGCTCTAGCCTGGACCTAGCCTACCCAGTGGCCTGGTTTTCTCCCTCCTGGAAAGCTAGCTGCATGTCAGATGTTATCACCTGTTTCCAAGCATGTGTTGGGAGTGTTTGATTTGTTTTTCAGATTTTCTGCCTGTGGCTTGGAGTCATATTCTAGCTAAAATGTCATTTACAAGGGAATGCTTGAGCTAAGGCTATCCAAGGCAGGACAGTCACTCTGGGGTTGGACTATGTCATAAATGAATTTCACCCCTGGGAACCCTCTGGCCACAGTTAGGACTCTTTCCTCCATGAGAAAGGCCGTTAAAGTGTTTATTTCCTCTTAAAAGCCAACAGTTGCCCCCATCTCCACCCTTGCCACTTCAAAATCCAGTTTGAAAATGCTCAGGATGAGGTCTGGGAGGGCAGCAAGGCCAAGGTTTGAACGAAGCATACCTCTCAAATATGCAATGAAGGATGAGGAGGAGCAGAAGGGCATTCAATGAAGACTGGCGGTCAGAAGCCAGTGGCCATGGTCAGATTTGGCTCATAGACATCTCTTTCCTTTGTCTGACAGAGTGTTTTACAAGTTTTCACTCTTGAATGCCATTTCATGGGCCAATCTTGCTTCTGAGCATCCTGGACCCCACCTCACACACTGCTGCTTTGTGCCCTGCACAGGAGGTAGGGCCAAACCACCTGGCTGGCCAGGAGGCACTTCATTTAGGGCCCTTGAGATTGCAATGTGTTTTCTGGGCCTGTGGGCACCCCAATGCCTGAGCCCAGGCACTCCTGCGTATTATCACCATTGGTTCCAAAGCAGGATGGGAGAGAAAAGAGGAGCAGGTAGACAGCTCATGACATTGGCATGCACTCTGAAAGTCAGAGACAATCCATGTCCAGGCCCTAGAAGGGACCATGGGAAGGGGTCTGGGTGAGAACTGGGAAGCATTAGTGTGAATTTGGGCAAACACTGAAAGTTCCAGTGTCGATGGGAATCGATTGGGACTAGCAAGGCCATCAACTCCCAGACCTTTCGTGAGGCCAGATTGTGGGTGGATGTTTTCAAGCAGTACATTCCAGAATAGGACCTCAATTCTGTGGACAAATAATGGGCCTCAGATATCGGAAAATTCACTTCATCTATATTATCTGGTGAACCCCAATGTCAATTTCCCCAATGCACAAGATGGGTGTTAAGATGGGTGTTAAGATCTCTGCCCCATGGGATGATGGAGGAGGCCAAAGCATTGTGCAATGTCTGTTATGAAAGTGTTAGCTCTAACCAGAGTGTCTTGGGAAAGGGATGGTGAATTTTCCATGAAAAACATATTTTTCCCAGAAAGAAAGAAAGTCAGAGCTGGACTACGGGACTAAAGACCCACAGAGGAATGAATGTCCCAGGTCTCCTGTCAACATGCTGGTGAAGCCCCAGACTCATGTTTTGCATTCTGAGCTCTTTGGCATCTACCCAGTTGCTAATAACTTTTGAAATGCCCCCAGGCAGCTCTGCTGGGAAGCACATGGGCTCTGAGCTGGTGAGAGCAAGTGTGCATTGAGAACATCTATGTGCTTTTGCAGTGTGAGCTCTGAGCTGGTGAGAGCAGGAGTGGTGTGTGTGTGTGTGTGTGTGTGTGTGTGTGTGTGTGTGTGTGTGTGTGTGTGCATCCACGTTCATCTGCAGAACAGGAGCTGAGCTGGTGAGAGCAGGTGTGTGTGAGAACACCCATGCACCTCTGCATGTGCTCCTGTGCTTCTGTCTGGCAGCCCAGGAATGGCCTGGTTGTCTAACCAATGCAGATCCACTCTGAGGACCAGCAAGGCCGCAGGTAAAAAAGGAAAAGTATGGAGAGAGTTCATTACAGGGGCCTGATGAGGTGGGGGAACCACTGTGGTGCCAAGCAGGCTTTTCTGAGGAAGGAAGGAAGAAAGGAAGGAAGGTGTGCATTTTAAGCAGTTAGTGCAGAGGAGGCTGCCCTCCTCCCAACAGCCAGAAACCCCAGAGGAGAGGATGCATGCACATCACTGCAAGAGAAGAATGGCAAGAGGCAAAGGAATAATCCCACCACTTCCTGTGAGAGGGAGCAAGGGGGGAGCCCGGGGCCAAGCTGGAGCCAGTTCAGCTCAGCTCCCGCAGGTGGGCTCTGGCCCCATGGAACTTCTTTTATGCCCAGCAAGTTCCCAGGGTATTGTGCCTGCTGGGAGCTTGCCAGGTACCTCTTCTGGCCTATTGGCTGAGATTCCGCTGCAGCTTTGCCAATACCCAATCTGGAGCACTGGGCCTAGAGCCACTACCTGTGGTCTTGATGTTGACTTCTCCAGGGATATGGCATGGATAAATGACAGGGGGGCGGTGAACAGGTATCATCATGTGGGTCAGGTCCCAGCCCTACCTCTGCCAGTCAAGGCTTGGGGACTCTACCTTACTGAACCTCAGTTTCCCCTGTGGGGGTGTTGAGGTATGAAACACTTAAGGAGGAAGTCTGTTTCATTTCCCTGCCTGGCCCTAGGTTTCTTCAAGCTGGGTCTTGGTTTCCTGCGGAGGAGCTAGACTAAATCTTTTTAAAGGCTTTTCCAATTTCTACCCCTTCAGAGTGATGTTCTTGTTTTGTATTTGATCCAAACATCAACAAGATCCAGGTGCCCACCCTGATGTACTAGCTCAAAAGTGAGAGCCTACCCCAGATGCCCCAACTCCCTGGGACAGGGAAAGAGGCAAAAGTGGTCAGGTGAGCCTGCTTTACCAGGGTAACTGAGGCTGAGAAAATTAAAGGTTTTTGTTTATCAGGACAAGACCTGCCAGGCCTGATGAGCCCAAGTCCAGGTTCCCTCTATGCAAACTTTCTGCCACCCTAGTGACATACAGACACCAGGGACACTATCACATGAGATGATCAAATCTACCATCATTTCTGTAATTAAGCCTAGGTTTAGGCAGGGGTTCTACATGGCTGGTCTGAGTTGGCAAGAGATGCTGTGCAAGAAATAGAGGCTCCAAGTGAAGACATGTGGCACCTGCAACCCAAACTCAAAACCAGCCCCAGGTCACACACCAGCTCCTCACTGCTTGTCCTGCCCTTCCCCCTCCCCTCCACTGTTCTCCTGAATGTTATTGTGGCCAGCTGCTCAGTGAGTTCCCCAAGTTTCCTCTCTAAGTTCCCATGGCTCCTGGCCATCTCCCTGACCATCTCAGCCAGCACCTTGTACCAACAGGTGAGCCTGCAGAGTGTGAAGTGAGGCACCTGCCCCAAACCACAGTACCTCCATGCCAGCCACACACTCAGCTCCCCGGGGACAGGCAGGACTGCTCTGAAACAATATACAGGTTCTGGCTGATGCCTGGAGGATGTGCTGGTCTTAGTGCAGGGGACAGTCCTTTCTCTTAATTATTGTCTGGATCACTGGGATGGGCTCGAGTTGTCAGACAGAATCCAGTTGTTAGGGTCCTGGAGAGTAGGTGAAGTGTCCAGGGCTGGTTTCTGGAGTGATTTGAACCTGGGCATGCTTCAGAAAACATATTCCAGTTCAGTTCTGTGGTTCCATGGGCCGAGAGGGTCAGGGGAGCCTTGGGCCCCTCACTGGCCCCTGTCAGATGATCTCTTGATCCTACCAGCCCTGGCATTCAAAGTCACAATGCCATCAGCACTTGGATGACCTTCTACATTAAAACAGCAGCTGAGGAATGTCCCAGGCAGTTCTTTTGGAGTCCTTTGACCAGGGAAAGAACAAGCCAGGTGTTTCCCAAAATGTATTCCTCTTGGGGGAACTCACGGGGAGCTTGCAGCATGATCACCAATGTACATCAGAGAAGTAGGGAGAGCAGGAAGCTGGATATCCTCTGCGTCAAAGACAGCTTTGAGCTACCTGACGGGGCAGCAGAGCAGAGACTCTTTGCACACGTGGGAAATGTCCTGTGGTGCACTGTGAGGACAGAATGCACTGTGGAGTGGGCAGTCCTCTCAGTTGGACCCTTGGGCCCACAGAGAAGCAAGAAGGTATTTACATGGGTGCTATGAAGCAATGAAAGCTAGCTCTCCTGTCCAAACCTGCCACAGCTGAGACACACCGATGGTCAGACCGCTGGGGCACAAGCAGGCTGGGCTGGGCTGGGCTGCAGAACAACCTATTGGTTTGCAGGACCCCGTCACCACTGGGAGAAGCTCATCGATTGACTCTTGAAATGGACCAGGTCCTGGAAGTCCAACATCCCTACCACAGAACCTGGGTCCCAGGCAGAATAAAGAGGAGGGGCAGAGAAAGTTTCAAGTGCAGGGGAGGTGGGGGTGGACTTGTTGGGCCCCTTTGGCTGTCTTGTGGGGGCTGGGAGGCTAGCTCCCTCAGTGATATGTGTTGTAAGTGCTTGGCACCCGCCTGCTCTGAGGGTCAGTGACGGTCATAGGCAGTGGCAGCTGCAGGTGGGGCGGCTCCTCGGGCTGCGGCGCTGTAATAGTAAGGGGAGCCTGGAAGAGATGAGAGGACATGGATGTCAAACCTGGGGTCCCCTGTCCACCAGTTTCCCCATTTCTCTCTCTTTTATCCCCACATTTGATATAGGCCACTGGCCTTCTCGCCAGGACTTCTGCCTTGTTCTGGTCCCCAAACTTCAAGTCCCAGTAGGGCTGCCCAAGGCTGCTCACCACCTGGAGCTGGGACACAGACTGGGGTCCCAGTTACAACCCTCCCTTGCTCTTTCCTATTGCCCATGGCTGCTTCACTTGCTACTGGGGTGGAACTGAGTAGTTGCCAGAGAGACACTATGGCCCATGGAGCCTAAAATATTCACATTTGGCCTATGGCCTGGCCTAGAAGAAAAAAGGCATCTAGGTCTTCATTCGGCTGGCAGGTGCCTGGAGGTTGAGCCCCAGCCAGCCTCTGTGGGCTCACCTCCCACACCAACTACCGCTCATGTCCACCCTCCGTGCGTGGCTCCTGAGTGACATGGAACTCTAGCAGTCTCTGCTGCTCCTTAATGCTAACAGCAACTGCTGGCAGAGAATTCATCTGCACCAGACACCATGAGCTTTGCAAGGACCATCTCAGCTAAATGTAGGGGCAGGTACAGTGACTCCATTGGATCAGGCTCTTGGGTCTCCTGCCTGGAGTGCCAGGCCCATGCTCTTGTCCCTTTTCCTGTTACACTTCTATGCTTCCTTCAAGACCCAGGGCCCTGTTCGTTCTCTCTAGGAAGCCCTCTCCTATGCTCACACTGGTCCATAGGCTGGGCCACATGCTGTGACCACTTCTCTCCTTTGTGAACCTCTCCCATCCTTGGACAGAGTGTCCAGGATAGGCAGGGGCTGGGCTCTGCTCTTCTTGGTATCTTTTCCCAATTCCCAGTCCAGAGCCTGACCTTGCTTAGCTGGGGTTGGAACAAAGGCAGAGTGAACAAGAATTGGTGAAGAATCCCCTTGGCTACCTTGATCATCAAGCTGTTGTCTGTCATCCACCCATTCATCCATCCACTGATTCATTTACTGCTCAGTTCTTGACTATTTGGTATAGTGCTGCCCAGCACTAATGGGCATTAATGGGTAACCATTGGCCTGACACAGGCTGGTGTTCAGCTAAGAAGGGGATATGAGCCAAGCCTGTAATCCAAGTACTTGGGAGGTCGAAACAGAAGGATCACCAAGAGTTTGAGATCAGCCTTAGCTTACATTAAAACCCTGTCTCAAAAAAGAGAAAGAAAAAGAGAGAAGAGGAGGAAGAAGAGTCACCTGCGGTCTGGGGAGCTGGGAGTTCTGAGTGGCCCAGCCTGCTTGCCTGCTCTGAGAGAAAGCAGCATGTCTTGGCAGGGCTCTGTATATGTGGACAGATGAGGGGTGCAGGCAACTTCCTGCAACATCGGCCCATCTGAGTTCCACCCCACCTCTGGGCTGCTTTGTTTCTTAGACACATTCTCTCTTTGCATACGCCAGACCTCTCTACACTAAAACCTCTCCCCAGAGATGCGGGGAACTGGGACCCCAGGGGGACTGGCTAGACTCTCAGAATGAAACAGGCTAGAGTTGCTAATTTTTTTTTGTTTGCTTTTTATTTTTTTGAAGTAGGGTCTCACTCTAGCGAGACTGACCTGGAATTCACTATTCAGGGTGGCCACAAACTCTTAGTGATCCTCCTACCTCTGCCTCCTGAGTGCTGGGACTAAAGACGTGAGCCACCATGCTCGGCTAGAGGTGCTGATTTTTTATAGGTGAGGAACTGAGCATCATTATTTCCAAAGATGCAGAGTCAACTGAACCTGGCTGGGAACTCAGGCTATCTGCAGTTCAAGGGCCATCCTGGAGGGACCTGGCTCAGTGTAGCAGACAGCAGCTAGTTAGACTAAGTTTCTTGGTGGTGGGTGAGGGCGGGACTAGCTAGCTTAATTCTCAGGTGTGATGGCTCAGATGTGCTCTGAAATCTCACTCAAATCTAAACCAACCCTGGCAATTCTCCCAGATACCCTAACTGGGGGCTGAGTTGTGGGAACTGCCACACAGGTTCTGTTGCAACTTGGTGGTGAGACCTCAAGCAGGTGACTTTGCTCTCCCTAGCTTCAGTTTTTCTGAAACACTGTCAAAAAAAAAAAAAAATCTGTAAAAAGGAAGCTGGGCGTGGTGGCCCACGCCTTTAATCCCAGCACTCGGGAGGCAGAGGTAGGAGGATTGCCATGAGTTCAAGGCCACCCTGAGACTACATAGTGAATTCCAGGTCAGCCTGGGCGAGAGCGAGACCCTACCTCAAAAAACAAACAAACAAAAAATCTGTAAAGAGGGGCCCACAATAGGGTGATGTTCAGTGTTCCCTGAAATACTGATGTGACAGTGCTGTGCTCACTTTTTTCTCAGCAAGTTATATCATCAACTCTTAATTTCCACAACAATCCTTTTGGATAGAAACTATTATTGCCTCCATTTTATGGATGATGAGGAAACTGAGGCACAGAGTCAATGGGGACAGTTTAGAATTTGCTGACTCCCCTTTACACTCAGCCCATCAGCTGCTACACTCTTAGTCCTCCCCCCCCAACACCTCCTCCCAGAAGGCCACATGGCCTCAGACAGCTGTGAGGGTGGTATCTGCTGTGCCATTCTGGAAGGTGTGGGCAACAATTTCAGGAGTGAGGATTCCCTTTAAGGTCTCATCACATCCTCCCTCTACGCCACCCCAGAGACACCTGTCAGCCTCCTCTGCCCTTTTCCTCAGTGGCCGGGATAGCACAGTGCTTGTGTGTGAGGGCACGGCCCCTGCCCCTGCATGGTCCAGCACAAAAACACGAAAATCACAGGGGCTATGTCCACAGAAGAGCTGCATCAAGACAGGAAGTTGAAGGGAGGCTCCCTAGAAGCTCCCTGGCAGGCCTTCCAAGTTCCCTACCTCTCACCCTCTGCCTTGTTCACCCTCCAGCGCCTCAGCCAGACCTTGTGGCAGCTTCGGCAGAGGGCTTGCATTTTCTGTGAAAAATGAAAACATCACTTCACAAAGCGCTCTGTCTTCCTGGTGCCCATTAGACCTCCATCGAGAATAAACTTGTCCTTGCTTCTGTCATTTTTTCCCTCTAATTCACACGATCATCAATTCACTTCCTGACACAGTCATTCTGGGCTGGCTCCCGCTCTAATCCCTTCACAGCAGCCTTCCGTTCTAACCCTAATGGCCAAAGCCTCCCTTTCTGTCCGCCAGCCCTGCCGGCCCCACCTGCCCTCACCAGCCTAGGGGATCCCACAGGACCAGATGTTGAGCCACAGCTGGATGGCAATGCTGCTCCTGGCTCTGAACAGGTTGGTGAAGAAGGAAGCTTCAGGGCCTGGATGGGGTTTTGGTGGTGGTGGGAGTAGGAGTGAGTGATGGGTGTGGGTGTCTTCTGCAATGTCTCCCTTGTGCCTGTGGCTCTCATTGAACCAGCAGGGGCACCACACAGACCACAGAATAGGTCTCCACACCTTTGATCCCCTCTACCCAGGATCATAGAAATCCTCAAAGTGGGTCAGCCTGGACTGAACCCTGTAGGATTTGTTCAGTCAAAGCCCTGAAGAATCTGTGGCAGGGCAGTCCAAGTATGGACCTGGAGCAGTGTGCAAGGCTATGGCCAGGTGAGCCAGACAGCGTCATCTTCATGGGATCTCTGTGGATGCTTGATGTTTGTGCCTCAGAACGTCATCCTCGGTGCCTGCTGGAGGGGCTGCCATGAGAGCATCTTCATTTACTCCTGAGTCAGCTAACTCCCAGGCTGGCTGGCACCTGACAACTTCTCTAGCTTATATACCTAGGCCGTTTCTCATGCTCAGAGCTGCCACACCTCACTTAGGCCTTCCTATGCTGGTGCTTCCCTGTGTGTGGTCTATCTCTAACTCATCCTCCCAGCCTCTCTTGCTGCTGGAACTCAGGTGTGTCACCTGGGTGCTTCCCTTTAGACTCTTTCATATGACCTAGGTGGAGAAGGGAGCAACTTGAGGAAGTGAACTGAGGAGTAGCTGTCATTGTTGGGAGTAGCTGTCATTGGCCCCCATGTCTGGATAGGGGTAGAGCAGAGCTTCCAGTGCCTGGACTCAAGCACTCTTGAGAAAGGTGCAGCATGAACCAATGGGAATGTTTGCAGTCACACTCTGCAGTGTGACTGGGTGTATTCATGCCTACCTACTGCACCATCCTGGAGTCTCTGGAAACTCTTGATATCCCTTAATAAGTCTGTTTACTGCTAAAATCACTCAGTGGATCCTGCTGTTTGCAACTAAAAACCTGAGATGCACCATTAACCTAGTTGTCAAAAACCAGACCATTGTCCTCATCACAGACAAGGCTCGAATGATGGGGACTCTGAGGCCTGTTTCCAAAGAGCATGAGGCCTCTGTCCCAGCTGTAGCAAGGTTCAGACTGAATCAGCCATGGAGAGAGAGAGAACTGATCATATACAGCTTATGGATACAAGCTGTGGAGTCAGGTGACCTGGGGTAAATGAATTAACCCTGTTGAGCCTCACTCCTCATCTATATAAGAGAGATAATAGTATGTGCCCCATAGGGCTTTTGAAAAGATTAAATGAGATAACCCATGTAAAGACTTGCCCAGTGACTGGTACAATTAGCCAGTGTTCACTTAGATGATTGGAGTTTTGATCCTGCTTCCTCCTCCCCATCGACTGTCCCCTAAAGGCCCTGAGCATTCCCAGCTTAGATACGCCTGCCCATAACATCCTCCCCCTGCCAGCCTGTGAGCTTCTAACAGCGGGCTGTGAACTGGATTTTACTCAAACCTGAGCAGCAAAAAGCCTCAGACCTGGTGAGTAACTGCCCTCTCCTCAACCCTTTGGACACATAGCTGCCCATGCAGTCTCTCGGCCTCACCTACAGACAGTCCACAGACCACCCAACTCCGACCCATCCCTGGACTACTCCTGCCTCAAATCCCCCAAAATGAAGGTTAATGCCAACCTATGGGACATCTTGTGAAGATCAGAAAAATGTGCTTTTCTAGGTGGGGCTTTGTGCTGTCCATAGGCTGGATTTCAGCTCATGCTTGTCCCCTTAGGCAGTGCAGTACTATGTGGATGCCCTGAGCCCATGCGGCCTCCTTTGAGCACATCCCCATGAGAAGGAACCTCCTTTGAGCCATATCTCCTGTGGGCCTCCCAGGAGCACTGGAACCAGAGCTTTGTCTGGGAGACATTTCCAGGAAAGTACTCTTGGGCTCTGGCACCCTTGCTGGACAGTCCAGGGAGATTGTGGCGGCCACTCCTCCTGGTGCCTGAGATGGACAGATGGACCAAGGCAGAGAACCCATGTGAGGGGAAACCTCAGTTAAGTGGAGAGCCCAGCTCAACTTCAATTAGAAATGATTTTGACCAAACCAAAAGAGAAGGGACCAACCCACAGATGGAGGCCCTCTGGGAAACTCTTGGAAGCCTCCAAGCCTTCTTCGCCCTTACTTCCTCCACCGATAGTCACACACACTAAAATGCTGGGAGCAGCCCAAGGCCTCAAGGTCATGTTCCATGCCGGTTTCCAGTGGGAGCAATGGAGACGGCTTCCATGCTGCCTGTCCTAATCACCAATTCAGGTGTGGGAAGGGATGGAGGCCGAAACTTCACAGGCCTGGGGCTTGCAACTTGGTGTAAAGACATCAGGTTATTGCTTTTCTAATGAAGTCTATGGTTCTCAGTCATAAAATAATTAAGGATCCGGGGAATTAACAGACTCACTTAAAGCAGCCTTGTTAATGTGGACAGACAGGCCAGAGCGGTCTCATAGGGCCCTTCCACATCTGACCTTCCCCGGCTCCAAGTAGAAAATCCTTAGCTGACTTTAGAGGAGTGATGCTGCCTGCAGGCTAATTGGCTGGCTCCACCCCACAGGGTGACATCTGGAACCCAGGCTCTCTGTATCAAGTTACTTTAGTTGTAGTTGCCATGGGTTTATGCTAAGAAGACTAAAGGCTCCTCTTAGACTTTGAAAGTTGAGTCTTTGATTATGTTCACCGATCAGGCTGGCACCAGACATGAGCACTCTGCCAATTTAAGGCTTGGGCAGAGGTTAAGGCACAAGCTGAGCCCAGCTTGGCATGCTTTGGCAGGTCTTCAGCCACAGGGCAGCCAGTTCCCAGTGGAGCTGGCACCAGTGATGTCCATAGCAGACATCATTAATCAATCACTGGGCCTCAGAACCCATTAGCAAAATGGCTTGCCAGACAGCCACCACCAGTCAATCCAAGTTGGTGTCTTTACTATCTCTTCTATAGAAAATTCTTGTCATATTTAATGGCTCTTAAGCATTACAAGTTATTCACGGGCAGACACTTTCCCTATCTTCCTCTTTCTCAGCACCTTCCCCGCTTCTGTTCCCTTCCCCTGACATTCTCCTTGAAGAGCTGGCTTGGTATGACAACCCCCGGATTCCATATGCTTGGGGCAAACTACCCGCCTCACCTTAGTGAGCAGATCTTGGGATGTTGAGGGACCTTGGCCCAGTGTGGCAGCCCAGAGAGGACAGCTGATATTCCAGGGGCTCCACGAGCCTCCTTCGGTACTCACCAAGAAGCCCCGGGTTGGGGAACCTCCACGAGTCATTGTATGAGGAATACTGAGGGTGGCTGTAGGGACTCCCAGAAAACTCACTCCCTAAAGGAGACAGAGACAAGAAACTCATGTCAAATCAAGTTCAAAAAGTACCCTTGGTTCCAGTCATCTTGAATGTGAATGATGTTAACCTCCTACATGAACTTCAGGAACATTTTTTTTCACCAATAAGGGCACATGGGACCACGTTCTTATCCACGGGCGACTGTATTGGCATTGCCCATATGTCTCTGGAAGAGAAATCATGGAGCCACACGAGCAGGTGCCAGGGGCCCATTTTATAGATGAGGGTCTCACTTGGTACACCAGCCCAAGTCCAAAGCCTTGTCCTTGCTGGACTCTAAGCACTGCTGAGGACCCTTAGGGACTACAGAGGGTCAGCTCCACTCCTGTGACCTCAGCTGGAGTCTTCTTTGTGTGTGATGCAGGCATGGCTGTGCCTTGGGCCTTGAGCTAGTCTGGGAGAAGAGACTTGGCCTTGGACCCAGGCCCTGTGCCTGGATGATGCTTACATGAAAGACAAGCCAAAGGGCAGGGGAAACGCAGAAGGGGAAATGGGCTGGAGTATTCCGTGCACTGAGTAAGGAACAGCTGTTCACGGCTGTGGGCAAACTCAGGCAGGGACTATGAGGTGTGCCAGCCAGGGTGAGGGGCATGGTGAGCTCCAAGGAGAATTCTTGCTGATCCAGCAGCTTGAGTTAGGCACTTGTCCCTGGTCCCTCCCTGGACGTGTAGCATCCGCAGGGGAGTCTCTTTATTGCTAACCAGGTCAGGGGCACAGCCTCAAATCCTGTCTCCCACAGCCTTGTTGCCTTGCTCTTATAACAGGCAGGGTCTGCCTGTTCTCCTGTGCCCCATAGCTGCACCCTCAGAGGGCCAGTTGGGGCCCTGACCCCTCACTGTTTCCCCAGAGCCTAGAGGAGGGTGCTTCCAACAGAGGGCCTGCAGCAGGGCGTGGAAAGCCAGTGGGGTGTTGAGTAGTTTTTCTTAAGCCCCTAGGAACCGAGCGTGTGGGGCTTGCCTTGCTGGAGATGACAGGAGTTACACAGCCCCAGGAGACCACCTGCGGCCAAGCATGACTCTGTGATCCCTCCAAAGGGGATGCATAAAGGCCAAAGGGCAAGAGGTTTTTGAAGGGACCAGTTCCCCTCCCACCTCCATAGGCAGAGTATACACACACACAGACACACACACACACTCCTGCTCAGGCCTCTCTGGGGGCCACTCCCAGCCTGACAGGCTGAGTCTTCCAATTCTCTGTTTTTTATGCCTCAGTGGTCAGGGTGTCAGGTTCCAGCGTAGGAAGGGAGAGCGTGGTGACAGTGCTGGCCTCATAGCCAGCTTCGGCATATCCATCAGCGCCACAGTGCCTGCTCCTCCTGGGGGGAGCAAGGAGACAGGGCAGCCTGGAGTAGGGGGACAAGGCCCCCTCCCCAGGCTCTGAGCCTGTGAGCTGCCCCATCAGAGGTACTTCCTGACAGCACTCTGCCTGGGCCTCCCTGTTTAGCCATCTTGTTCCTGCTACCAGGCCCAGCTCAAAGGCCACCTCTTCCAGGAAGCCTCTTGGGGTTCCAGTTACCAATAAGTCAAATCCCAGGGCTACTTAGCTGAAGTGAGGTGGCATTGATCCCTGGAGGCCTGTGAGGCTCATAAGCAGCACCCAACTCCTCTAGAGGGAGTGTGTAAGGCAGCATCATCACTCTTTGGCCTGTCCCCACCTGCATGGCCTCTGGGCTACCCCTCTCCTGCTCCTTCTCAGGCCAGGCCCAGTCTCCTGGCTTATTCATTCCCAGCACCATATTGGCCCTAACTGAGTGGGAGCCCCCACAGCATAGGGGTGTCTGGCTCTGTGACTTCCTTCTGCATCTCAGTGCCACCACTGCTCCCAGCACAATGTCCTTTTCCCATCAGAGAGTGGATGTCCAGTAGATCACTAGTTGCTCCCTATAACATAGAGTCCCCGTGGCTCTCTCCCAACCTCTTTCTGGGCTTCATTTAGGCGAGGTATCTTTGAGAGGCCCTATTGACCAGACCATCCCTATCTTGCCATATTTTTCTCCACAGAGTGTAGCACAACCAGCCCGTTTTGTTTATCATGCTCATCTGGTTAATTATCTGTCTCTTCCACTAGGATGACAGTTCCTTGGTGACAGAGTTTTGTCTGTGTATGTCCTCATCTCAACCTCTAGCACAAGGTCTGGCATTCAGCAAGCATGGTTGACTAGTTGCAGTGGGAGTGAATGAATGAATGAACTCCTATATCAAACAGGGGACCATTACCACAGTGGACCTTGAATTCAGAGGATGGCTGCCACTACTTCCATTATCCAGGGGCGTGGGGAGCACCAGCTATGAGCTAGGTCCTTTGAGATGCCCATTGTGAGTGGTACACTTTGGGTAAGGGAAGCTTGGTCTTCTACAGGGCATGAGAGACCCAGCCAACTGTCGAGGACTCTGCAATGGTGTCTGAGTGTTTGAAGTGCCACATGGGAAGCTTTCAGAGTGTAGAGAGCCTTCAATCCATGAGCTATGGGGAGGCCAGGTCTTCACTACCAAGAAAGCTGTCTGTCTACAGACCCAGGTTAGCCAGCCCCAAAGCTGATTGGGAAATAGCAGACTGGCTAGTTGTAAGCCCACATGTTACCAGTGGTCTCCATGGGCCTCAATCAAGTAGGCACAGAGGCTGGGAGTCAGAGCTTGCATGACTTCAAATTCTGGGCCTGCCTCTCCCAGGCTCTTGATTCTTGGAGGCCATTCGACCTTGTCTCAGTTTCCTACTCTATAAAGTAAATGCAATTGACAGGTTGTTGTTAAGCCCACGAAGTTGTAGAAAGCACATGAACAAGGCTCAGAAACTGTCAGCTACTGTGACAATGATCCTCTTTGAGTCACCAAGCCCTTCTCAGCACCCAGAGCCTCACTGAACTTCCTGGGCATCCTGGAATGGCCACATCTCAGAAGTGAGAAAGCAGAGCCTCAGAGAGTGGGGGACCTTCCCAGGGTGGGACATGACTCCAAGCTCAGGCTTCTGCCTCCCAGCCCAGGACTTCTCACCTCTGGGATACTACTCTCCTACCCTGAGTCTCGATTTCCCAATTTGTAAATTTGGAGGGGATTTAGTGTTGTCTGAAGGTCTACTTAGTTTGCCAAGCTGGGTCCACTCCATAGTGTGCTTGATGCTACTCCTTCCAGTCCCTCTTAGCTGTCTGGAGACTCCATGTGGCCTGTGGTTCCTTGGTCCTGGGGATCTGATTCTCTATGTCATTTCCTTGCTCAAACTCACCACCATTCTTACACAGAGGGGCACCTCACTTCTTTGCTGGAACCTCCCAAACACAGCTTAGAAAATCAAGGTATATCTAGCCTAGAAGGCCTGGATCACCTTCTGGACAACTGAGGGAAGCAGTGGGCCTGGCCTTGGGATTCTGAGAGCAGAGGGAGGCAGGAAGTTCAGGCCAAGGTGAAGGCTGGGCTGGGGTGGGACAAGGAATATCCCTCAATGGCCAGGCCTTCCTCAAGGACCCAGTAGAGGCAGTCACAGGGCAGAGTGTGCAAGGGCCAGAATGATGGATTCTTCTCCACTGGTATTGGGATTCAGCCAAGGCTGGCAGGTGAGAGTGTGTAGAGTGAAAGAGAGCTGCCAGGTGGCTACTGCCACTTAGAAACAAAGGGCCATCCATAGACTAAAATATTCCTCCAGAGCAGGAGTTTTTCAAAGGGCAAAAAAACCAAAGGTCCTGGGTTTGGCTTTCACCGGGCCTCCAGAAGCAGTCAGTAGGCCTGCAATCAAAGATCACACAATAAACCTATTTCCCAGTGACTTTGCCAACAAAGACCACATACCCCTTTGCCTCTTCTTACTAACTGATCCAGGCTTTGGGTTCCTCAGATCTGTTAATTCTTAAATTGGAACCATTTTCTTTACATATTACTAGGAACATTTCTGTGTGGTCTAAGGAGCCAGCTAGAACCCAAAGGGCTATCTCTCATTGGGCAGTAAGACTTCAGCCTTGGAGGTAGAGCACACATGAACTCTCCTCAGAGAGCTCTGAGAGCTACCTGGACTTGGTCCCATGGAAACCCCTGAGCACATCTCTACAACAAACAGGAGCCATGGTCCTCTCTCTCCTAGTCTCCTCAACACAGGGGACCCAGGGCTGTGGTCAGTGTGGAGAAGTCAGTCTGTGACATTGTTACAGCAACAGAAAATGAACTAAGACAGCATCTGTACCACAGGACTGGTGAGAAGTAATGACATAATGTTACCAAAAAAAACACAAACAAACAAACAAACAAACCTTCCTTCTCCCTCTGCCAAGGAAGTTGGAGAGAAAACTTCCCTCTAAAAATGGATCAGGCTCTAAAAGGATTTTACAGCTGTCACTCAGTTCTTGGATATGTAAAAGGAAGCCAAGATCTGATTTGGGGAATATGGATGGGAATTGAGGTAATTAAACATGTAGATGGCCCATGTGGAGTGGGTGGGGTGTGATGTGTGTGTGTGTGTGTGTGTGTGTGTGTGTGTGTAAACACTTAAGTGGCATGTCCAAGTTCCCATTTTAAACTCTCCAGCTGGGAGTTTACCCTACCCCTGCCCATCCCCCAGGCACTTGCTATGGTTTGCTCCCTCCGAAGATCATGCTGGAGTTTGATTGCCATGTGGCTGTGTTTGGAGGTGGGTAAGACTATAAGGGACCTCGAAAGAGCAGGATGATAGAAGCAAGCCCAGCCCCCTTGTTTAACTCTCCTCCCTGTGTCCCCTGCCTTGCCATCTCCCACGTTACCATGCCCCAGCTAGATGCTACTGCTCTGCCCTTAGACTTCCCAACCTTTAGAACGTGAGTCAAAATAAATGTCTATAAATCACCCAATCTCGGGTATTTTGTTATGCAACAGAAAACAGAACATTTCACTGGAACTAGTGCTTGCCCCTAGCACCGTCAGAGGTGGTGTCTGGATGCCGTGTTTGTGTGGACAGGGAGATGGGGATGAAAGCTTGGGGCCAAAGAAAAGAACAGTATAGACCACGGAGCCACAGGTCACCATGGGAGAGAAGCATCTACCTGGAAACATTGCCAAGACCTTGGGAGGACATCAGAGTTTTGCATTGGTGGCAGATGAGGGTTGGAGCTCATCTTGCCTTGAGTTCAGGAGTTAGGGAAGAGCAGCCAGCTGTTTCCATTTATTTGAACAAGAGACAGGAATGTAAGGCCAGAGGAGGCTCTGCATGAGCAAAGGTCATGAAGAACAGCCAGAGGCCCAGGATGGGATTCCAGACACAGGGCCTGCTCCCCTTTCTAGCCAGGTCAACAGGCCAGAGAACAGAGAGCTCAAGCCCCTTCAGGCCTGCACTCATGGCCACATTGCAGCCCCCACTCTTACCCAGAATGCCCACCATGGAGGCCAGGTGGTGCAGTCTATGGGGTCTTGGGCATGTGGTTTTGATCCTTAAGCCTCAGTTTCCCCTCTCTAAAATGGAATGAAGGGAAGACCCAACTTCTTAAACTGGTGGAGAAGATCAAGCTCTTCATATTTACAATTTCTACAAACCCTTTGGGGGGAGGATTCATGTCTAGCAAGGGAAGTGGGAGCCTGTCTCACAACCCCTTCCCCAGCACAGCTGCAGACAGAATTTCAGACAGACTTCACTCTGTCCAATACCTCTCCTACCATCAGCTCTGTCTTGGGCTTGTCTGTCATGTATCTCTTCCTCTCTCTAGCCTTTCATATAGCTTAGCAATTTTGCATTTTCAAGTAAATTGCAAATATCAATACACTTTCCCTTAACTACTTCAACATGCATTGCATCACCTGTAACTCATTATTTGTTTAAGGAATATATTTTTTCCTTTGGATATAAAGTTTGCCATAATGAAACAAACAAATTTAAGTATACTATTTCTGTGGTTTGACAAAGGCACGTATGTACTCATCGTATCTAAGCCCCTGGCAAGTTCTAGAATATTAGCATCACTCCACAGAGAGAAGGTCCCGGCATGAAGAGGACTTGCTGACTGACTGCGAACCCAGCAGTGTGGGATGTAACCTCCTAGGTTAGTTCTGATGACTGAAACCCTGACTGCCGAAGGAGGCTCCTTGCTGGCAAAGCGAAGCCCCTACAAAATCCATAAGCTGGCAGGGATGGGGGTGGGGGCAGATGTTCTCTCTCAGAGACTCAGAAACAAAGCAGAGGTTTAGGAATACAGAATAAAGCCAGGCCTCTGCAGTCTTGTAATTGTGATCCCAGCTACTGAAGAGGTGGAGACAGAGGATGGAATTTAAAGCCAGCCTGAACTCCAGAGTAAGTTCAAGGCAAGCCTGGGCAACTTAGAGAGCCCCTGTCTCAAAATGAAAAGTAAAAAGAGGGTGGGCCTAGTTCAGTGGTATATGCTCCCGGTTCAAGCCCTAGTGCTCACACAAAAATTAGAGAATAGAGTAATGTGGGCTTCCCTCAAACAGCAGTCTTCCAAAAACAGAGACTATCACTGAAAATCCAATGAGGGAACTAGAAATTCTAAGTAAAATGAAAAGCATCAAAGGGGCTGTGCTTCCTGCGGTGTGTGGATCCCTGGGGCAGGAACATCGGCCGGTGGTAGGTGTCTTCAAAAATGAAGGAAAACCCTTTCGCTCACAGCTCTGAAATGGCGAAGAAGTCAGTTTCCCAAAATTCTCAGAAGTGACAGGTAAACGGGCTCTGTGTAGCTCTTAATTAACCTAAACCGACACCTGCCAGATGATAGGGATTTGCGAGCGCACTGGGGGCCGACCCCATCTGCAGATGGTGGGCTCCCACCTCTGCTCCAGACCTTGGCCGGCTGCAATTAACATACGGAAAGTCTTTCAAAGTGACTTCCCTGCCAAGTTCTGTTTCTGAAGGAGTCAAACTGGGCTGGGAGAGAAAATCTTTGCAGAGGAGGAGAAGGAAGAAAAGATCTGAAAAGGGTCGTGAGATTTCCTAAGCTGCTCCTGGTGGCTTTTTAGGATGGCGTGATGTGTGGTGGTTCAGGGATCGGCCAGTACCTGGCCCACTGCTGTACAAAACTGTGATCCAAACCAAAGCACAGGGCCGGGGGACGTGGGAGCATGAGGACCTGAGTTCAACCCCCAGAACCCACATTAAAAAGCTGGGCATGGTGGTATGCATTTGTGATTCCAGCCCTGGGGAGGTGAAAACAGGCAGCTTCCTGGGGCTTGCTCATCTAGCCTGCTTGGCAAGCTCCAGACCAGAGACCCTGTCTCAAAGAAAAGGTGGACAGCATTCCTGAGTAAAGACTTGTGCAGTTGTCCTCTGACCTCCATATGCACATGCGCACATGTGCACATCCGTTCTCACACACACATTCACACACACACAGCCTATACATTTTTTACATCACATAACATACATATTATACACAGGCGGGATACATAAGACATGTATACAAATTTATACATATCATAGCATGCATGACATATACATAAATATGTTGTATACGCCTGTATGTGTGTATACATGCATATATACATCCCACACTGCACTCTGGGGCTCTGTCAAAGTGTCTGTGAATGAACTTGAGTAACTCACTTCTCACTAAGCCTCAGTTTTCTCATCTGTGAAAGTGGAGCATATGCAACCCCCCCCCCAAGAGGCTTCTTCTTCCTGTCTCTCCTTCTCAGGCCACAGTTGCTCACCCGCCCTCTCCACAGCAGACCTTCCTGGGCTCCCAACAGGGAGGTAAAAACCTGAGCTCAGTAAAGGTCAACCCTGTCAACACAAACAGCCCAGCCCAGCACGCATCGATCCACTGCTGGGAAAAACCTCTTCTCCCACCAGCTCAAGCCAGCCACGAGGGCCTTCAGAAACACAGAGAAAAGAGAAAAACCGAGAGAGAGGGTGAGCGCCAGGGGGAGAATGCACAATGTGATTCATTTCTGTTGCTCCTGGAGGGCTGCACTTGGCAGCTGTGTGGTAACGGTGGAAAGCCAGGGAGACACTGGGCAGAGAGGCCAGGCCTGAGCCCAGACTATGCCACTAGTCATTCAGGAGG
Source organism: Zapus hudsonius (assembly GCA_004024765.1). Taxonomy (NCBI): domain Eukaryota; kingdom Metazoa; phylum Chordata; class Mammalia; order Rodentia; family Dipodidae; genus Zapus; species Zapus hudsonius. The sequence goes on from PVHP010009693.1 coordinate 35,054, forward strand.
TGTTCAGTGACCTATCTGGGTCAGCTTTTCTGTTAAGCTTTGTAACTTTATTTATATTTGTAAATTTATTTATTTGAGAGAGGAGAAAGAGGCGAGCCAGGGTCTCCTGCCACTGCAAACGAATTCCAGATACATGCACCACTTTGTGCATCTGACTTTATGTGGGAACTGGGGAATTGAACCCTGGTTTTGCAAGCAAGCACCCTTAAGCATTTCTGAGCCATTTCTCCAGCCCTGGGCTTTAGTTCTGCTCCCCATTAAGAAGAGTCTGTTGGGTCCACTTGCTGTGTTGATACCTACAAAATGTCAAAGATGCTTCAGGGAACTCACCATTGCATTCTAGCACCTCCACACAGCACACTCCAAACCTTACCAGCTGCTGGTGTATCAGAGGCAAGAACGGGTCCCTGTGGCCACATGGGGCCTTTGACATGACACAAATTGATAAGCTGCCCTGTTTCAAAGGTACAAGTGTGTCATTAGTCATAGACCAGGCAACTTAAGTCTACTGTCTTGTTTCTTTGACCTGCCTGTCCTGATAGGCATTCCCATGGCAACCCTTGGTTATACCATGGCGCATCATTATAGTTCTGATCCAATTTTAATCTGCTTTCTTGTTGAGGTCTTATTCCAAAACTCTGTTCCATTCTGCCCTCATCTAAGCAAATAATGATCAAGACAATATACACGGCTACCCCACAGCCTCATCAAGGTGCCAGAAAACACCTGATTTGTGAGTATGAGTGTGGGGCAAGGAACTCCCAGCACCTGGCATCCTGATACCTGGTGCCCTGCCACACTCCAGCAGGATGTGCCTCTAGGTTGCCCACTTGTGGGGACCAATGCCTAAGGAACCTCGGGTAGGCAGGTCCTCCACCACACCTCACTGTTTCTGCCACGTGCCATGTTCCAGGCCCCAGCACTGCCGCCATTGCCCACTGGTGCTCCATAGACCATCTCCCTCAGAATGTTTTGTTTCTTCCAACTGAAGCTCACCTTCTTTCCCCCTTCCTGTCCAATCTCCCAACTCACCATGGTCCAGCTCAAGTGGTGTCTCCTCCAGGAAGCCCTTTCTGGAACAATTCCTACCGAGAGCATTCTGCCTCGCTGAGTCCCTAGTTCTGGGCCCATCACTGCACTTGCTGGCCAGACTCAGTGAGCTTATGTTGCTTCCTCTGCTGTTGAGTCTCTGGCACTTCAAGGTTGACCTTTGGTGACCAACCGACTCCTTGAAGCCCTAACAGCCCAATATGGGGCCTGCCATGCTAGTATGAGCTCTAAGTGTGGCCCACACTTGTCTTTGAGCCAGTCCCCTTCAGAGCCAGAACAGAAATAGGTCCTGAAGCCTGAGCTAAAAGAATTAATGAAACACTAGTCTAAGCTCCTGGGTAGAAGCAGGACATAGAGAAGCAGAGGAGGGGAAGGGAAACACATGGAAAAGAGAGGAGGCTTTGGTTTGCTTCAGTTCCACAGTGCAGAGCCATGGGTGCAGAGGGCACTGGCTGGGTGCTCTTCATCCTATACAGTATTCACAGGGGCCTCACTTCATTCTGAGTTCCATACTAGGTCCCCAGGTGCACTGTATAGAATAAGCCCAGACCCCGTCCTCAGGGAACTCCCTGCATCGAAGGTGATTCTTAGACCTAGAACAAGACACATGGGTGCCAGCAGCAGGCAAGTAGATTTATAAGCAGAGTAGAAGCTGGCATTCATTCTAGCTAAGAGAAGGCTTCTTGTAGTTAGTGGCCATAATCTGGCCTCAAAGAACATTTGGACTTCATCATTTACTGGGTTCCAAAGTCTGCCCCATCTACCTGCCAGCCCAGGCTGCATTCTGAAGCATCAGAGGGCATGGAGGAGCCTGGGGAGATGGCTCAGCAGTTAAAGGCACTTACTTGCAAAGTTTTCTGGCCCAGGCTTCAACTCCCCAGTACCCATGTAAAGCCAAATGAACAAAGTGGCACACACACGTCTGGAGTTTGCTTACAGTGGCAAGAGGCTGGTGTGCACTTTCTCTCCCTTTCTCTCAAATAAATAAATAAATAAATAAATAAATAAATAAATAAATAATTTTTTAAAAACATTTTTTAAAAAAAGGCATGGAGGGAGTCCCCAGCTCTGCCCAATCAAGAAGCCATTTTGACAGGACATTGAGTGTCCCCGTCTAAACTTTGGATATTAAATATCTTTCCAAAGGTCCATGAGTTAAAGGCTTGATGCCTATGGTAGTTTGAATGTGAATTCCCCTCCACCTCCCCCACCCCCACATATCCTGTGTGTGTTTGTGATTAAGCCTCCTACTTGAGGAGGTATGTCATGGGGTCAGTGTCAGACCTTGAGGTTTAGTCCAGCCTGCTGGGTATTCAGATGGAGCTCATTCTTGCTGCTTCATGTGACAAGATGCAATGCCCAGCTGCCTGTCATGCTTTTCCTACCAAGATGAAATTTGCCCTTAAAACTATAAGCTTAAATAAACCTTTTCTTACGTAAGCTGCTTCTGGTCAGGTGTTTTGTCCCAGTAGCTAGAAAGGACCTGCTATGGTGGCCTATTGACACTATTGGGAGGACTCTGGTCCTATCCCCCACCTCTCTCTTTCCTGTTTCATGAATTGGCTATTGACTATAATACACACATTACCCTTGCCACAGCTCCAAACCAATGGGTTTCTTATCTTGGACTTGAACATCCAGAATACTAAACTCAAATCAGCCTCTTTTTTTCATTTGGTAGCCTATCTCAGGTATTTTGTTGTAGAAAATCCAAGCTGATTTTGATACCTGGCATTGAATGGGCCACAGAAACCCCACTCTTCTCTCTTTCCACTCCACATTACTGTACCTGCTCAGATGAAACACTGAGAACTCTGAGCCATACCATGGGTTTGTAAAAAGGTGAGTCTGTGTCTCTCTGCTCAGGTGCTAAGTGCACTGTGACCACCTCTCTGTCATGGTGACTGAGGGCTGTGGAAGTCCCTGAGCTCAGTGCCAGCTAGTCCTGCTTGAGAGCTCACTGGTACTTGAGTGGCCTTAGAAAAGTCACTGTGACTCTGAACCTGAGGGCCTTCCCTGCAGTGTGATTATCACAACACTCCAGGACTAAATGATATCAGTGAGCTTCAAAGTCTTCAGTGAATTAATAGTCACTAAATGAATATGAATTCAAGGGGTTGGATGATATATTTAACTCAATGCTTGGCACACACCATGTGTTGAAAACAAATGACTGCACTGGAGCTTGCTGTTCTTTTTTCTATTTGTAAGTGCATTTCCGAGGCTGGGGAGCTGCAGTCAGTGAAGTGCTGACTGTGAGTGCAGAAGGACTGAGCCTGGATCCCCAACACCATGTAAAATGCCAGGCATGGTGGCACACACCTCTAATCCCAGCACTGGAGACAGGACGGCCTCTAGAGCATTCGGGCCTGCCATTCTAGCCTAACTGCTGAGCTCCAGGTTCAGTGAGAAAACCTGGGTCAAAAATAAGATGGAGAACAATTGAGGAAGACACCCAACATTGACCTCTGGCCTCCATAGACATGCACACCACCCACACATACACATGCGCCCACACCAACACATATGTATGCACACCGTGAATATATATATTTATATATATTTACACTAAACAGACACATACACCCACACATACACATGCACCCAGTATGCACAACCACCCACACATACACATGCGTCCATACCAACACATATGAATGCACACCATATATATATATGTATATATATATACTAAATAGACACGTACACCCACACATGCGTCCACACAAGCACACATACACGTATGCATACCACACATATGTATATATATATATGTGTGTGTGTGTGTGTGTGTGTGTGTGTGTGTGTGTGTGTGTGTGTGCTAATATATACATTTCCAGATGCTTCTCATATTTCAACAAGTGTCTTGAGGAAAGCCTCAACCTAGGAATTGGATACCCCGACCTCACGTCTCTTCCAGTCTAGCTTTGGACAGGTTCCTTTCAGGTTCACTTTGCCCCAGGTTCCCCAATAGGCAATGATGGAGCCAGAGGAAGACAAGGCTGGTGTCTGATCTTCTACCACTGAGGAGCACTCCCTAGCCCTCAACTCCTAGCCAGAGACCCTTTGCTTGCTTAAATGATGAACCCAACCTCTGGCTCTTTAAAAGGGTTCTATGAGGTCTTTTTGTGGGTAAACTGACAATGTCACCAGGCTGACTGTCAAGCTGAAACTAGACCCCAATTCCCATCACCAGCTCCCAACCTCAAAAACATGGCCCAGGCCTCTCTAACTCAGGGACCCTCTAAAGTCCTGGAACATTCCCAGGCCCTGCAGGGACTCCCTTTAGCCCCTGCAAGCCTAAAACAGACTTACTTTCCTGCGGCCTTGACCTGGCCTGTCCCTCTGAGCAGCCAGGGGGCCTCTTCAGAAGCCAACCCCTCCTCAGGCGAGGCTGGGCTTTCTCTGAGGCTGACTAATGAGACTGAGGTGAAGGTGCTGGGAAGTCACAGTGCTAGTCCCGACCTGCACCGCCTGCCATCAAATTTTAATGTTGCTGCTGACATATTTATGGAAAGCCTCCCCAAGTGTTTGCGAGGAGACCAGACAAGATTTACCTCCACAATTACTACCTCGATGTGAGGCTTCGCCGTGCGCTGGGAACTCAGCTCACAGAGCCCTGAGACCCACTGTGCCCGAAGAGCACACTCAATTTTGCACATCTCTCCTGCCCCTCGCACCAAGGGCCTGGGACTGGGAAGAGGAGATGAATCAGACACGGTCCCTGCCCACGGAGAGCCCACAGTCTGCAGGAGGGGGCGGCACACACATAAATTACCGGCATCCCTGGTGGCTGGGGCCAGTGTGCTGAGACACGTACTAGAGGCAGGCTGGCGCTGAAGCAGGGGAAGGGAGACATTTCCCCCATCAGGTCAAGAAACAAGCCAAACATCAGGGCCTCAGTGGCCATCCAGCTGGTCGGGGGTTCTCACAGTCCCTCCTCTGCTCTGGAGGGCTCCTGGGGCTCTCCCTCCCTCCCCAATCCCACCTCAGGGACTCAGCAACCCTCTCTCCTTCAGTGCTGCTCCCCTACACAATGCTTGTGAGCTCTCTCTCCCAAAGGAGGAGTGGGATGTGCTCCTTCCTTGCTGTTCCCCTGTCCTCACCATGTCAACAAATCTCTCCAGCTCTACCCCTGTTCTCTCCGCAGAGCTGCCCCTGGGGCAGGAACAATGTTCAGTGATGCGGTGAAGGGAGGAGGAGGATGGGGAGGTTTGTGCCTTGCTGAACGTTACAGACACCTGTGGAGCTTAGAAACTCCAACCACAGGTCAACCCCAGATGAGGTCATTTGAGCCTCCTGAGCAGGACATGGTGTCAGGGTTTCTCCCAACGCCAAAGTGATTCCAAAGAACAGACCATTTGAGAGCCAGTGGCATTTCTGGTCCTCAAGGGGTGGTGCGGGTCTCTGGCTAGAGCTGTAGGAAAAGCAGCTTCCTGAATTAGCAGCCAGTCTGCCTGGGAGATGTGCCTGTGACCGTGTGCAGTGGAGTTTGAGGTGCACTGGTCCATGCTGAAGAATTTCCCAGTGTCCTCAGAGGCATGCTCAAGTCTAGGCTTCTGAAATGGGCCTCTAAGAATGCTAAGCTCAGAGAAGGCTGCCCCTGCAAGCTATTCTCCAACAAGGGCTGCCCATGGGGGAAGCCCACAGTCACACCCTAGAGTGCACGTTCTTCAGAGAGCTTGGTAAAGTGGAGGCTCTGGGAAGGTGGTCCTCACAATTCCCTGCGCTGGTGCAGATACTGATGCATGCTGTGGTCTAGTCTCCAACACAAACTCTCAAGGTCAGCCTTGAAGTTGGCTGGGCTTATGAAGACCTACTCTTTCTTACATGCTACTAACACCCGTGACTTTGTGACCAGCCATAGACCCAATGGAGAGGCAGCTTTTGGGGAAGGAAGCAGGGGAGGAGAGGAGAGATAGCCTTGGGGACTAAAAAAAGAAGAGTGGAGAAGCTTCCTGAGAAAGAAAATGCAGAACAGGTTGGGGATCCACCCCAGGTGTGTTGGGGAAACCCAGAGTAAGGCCGGGTACACTGTATAGGGTTGCATCTCACCTCTGTCCATGAACAGGCACTGAGACAATGCCTGAGACTAGATGCTGAGCTCTGGCCATGGGCAGATCAGAAAGCACTTCTGACCATCGAGCTCACAGTCTGAGGAGCCATCACACAGAAAAGTCAGAGATGTGAAAGCAACCAAAGAGGGAGCACCTAGAGGAGTGGCATGGGAATGCTGAGGGGGAGGTGAAACGTTAGCCACGAAGGTGACTTCTGAATAAAAGGTCAAAGCAAGCGGGAGTCAAGTGAGTGTGGTAGAAAGAGCAGAGAGACTAGCAGGTGCAAGGCTGTAAGGCAGGAGTGTATGTGTGTGTGTGTGTGTGTGTGTGTGTGTGTGTGTGTGTGTGTGTGTGAGCAAGGAGGCCTATGTGGCTGGAGAAATGAGAGGAGGGAGGGAGGGAGGGAAGAGATGACAGAGGGAAACAGCAGGAGAGACTTTAAGCCTCTACTCTGCAAAGGAGGGCATGGCCTGACTCTGGCTCACTGGAATTGCTGTGAAGGGAATAAGGGTAGCTGGGAGAGACATGGGAAAGTCGTTGCAAGCATTCAGGGAAAGAGTGACCAACTCACGGAGTAGAAAGCGCTGGACTGTTAGACCTGATGCCACAAGGCTGGGAAGTATCAGGCCATGTGGCCATGAAAGCAGATGGTTAGCTGGCCAAAGCCAGGGCCATGTATGGTGTCCAGGCCAGATGTGGGCTGCCAGATGGAAAATCGTTTAGATTCTTGTCCTGGCTCTACACTGCCCACCTCTCTCTGATCTGATGACAAGAGCAGTGCAAAGGGTACCCATGGGGTTGTGGTAAGAATTCCAACAGAATATAGATGTCGAAACTAGGTAAACCGAGGCAGGTGTGGGCCAGGTAAGCAGCCAATCCCACTGCACCCAAGAACACAGGGGCGATGCGTCCTATTTGTCCACTAGGGGGAGCCCTACAATCCTTCCTTCTGCAGAAATTAAGTTTGCAAGCTTCCTTCCCGCCACATGGCTGGCAATTTCCAAAGTTCCTAACACCACTCACCCTGGGTAGGGTGGGGGAAGGAGGACAAATGTGGCCCTAGAATGTCCCCATAGTGGGAGGTGTCCTGATTTTACCAGGATGTTTTCTCCCCCCAAAAGGCATTTTAAACAACCCACCTGCAGCTATGTGAGAGGTAGGTACATAGAGCCCAAGGTCCCGTTAGTCTTTTCCCATGACCCCAAGCCAACCCACTAGAGCAGATGGGGAACAGAGGCCCTTGTGGGGGACAACAGCTGCCCCTGGCTCTGAAGTGGGCTTGCTGGTGCCTGGGCTGTGTGTTCTTGTTCCCTGTGGTCCACAGGTTGTTTAAATAGTTCCTCGAGCATTCCTTAAGCCGGTGCTCTGTGCCAGGCTCCCTGAAGAATGCAGAGTAACCCTGGGATGTGGCAGAACCCCAGGCTCCTGAGCTCCCTTCTCCCCCTAGAGAGCCAGGAACAGCTGGGGTCTTGAATTTTTCAGGGTCTCTCTCGTACCTTGCCATTTAGCTGAAGGTTAGAAAGGTCCAATAAGATGTCTTGAAACAGACAAAGGTGGCAGAGGAGACTGTAGGGGTGACTAGGTTGGTCACTGGACAAGAGCAGCCAGCAAATGGGGACTGTGATCTAGCCTACTCTTCACTCACCAAGTGCTTGAGCTTCTGTCTGCCCAAAGGAACAAGGTCCTGGGAAACAGCTTGAGAAGATCTGGGAAACTTTGGGATAAGCCTTGGGTCACATTACCCGGCAGAGGTGTGATCTGAGATTTCTCTGTTCAAGGGGCTGTGATGGGTGGGAGTGTGTTCAGTGGTTGAGTGCTTGCTTGGCATCTCAGCACCACAAAAACACTGAAACAGAAATGCTCAGGAGTTCAAGGTCAGCCCCACCTCAAAAAAAAAAAAAAAAGATTCCAGGGATGGGGAGATGGCTCAGCAGTTAAGGCACTTGCCTCCAGTGCCTAAGGCCCTGGGTTCAATTCCCCAGGTCCCACATAAGCCAGACCCACAAGGTGGTGGCCCTGGTGCGCTCTCTCTCTCTCTCTCTCTCTCTCTCTCTCTCTCTCTCTCTCTCTCTCTCTGCTTGAAAATGAATAAATAAAATATCTTTTTAAAAAAAGATTCCGCAAGGTTTTATCCTGCGGCTACAAGATGCTAGGAGAAGCATCTGTCAGCTCTGTCCTCTATGAAATGGGATAGCCCAAATTCAACCTGGGAGTCAGGGGGTAGGGTGAAAGGCCGGGGGGCTGAGGTACAGAAGGTGTTAGCACAGAGATGGCACACTGAAGTTCTCAGTCAGTGTCTCTGCTGCTGCAAAGGCTGCCCTTCTCCCCTTCACTTACACTCACAACTGCCCTGGCAAGAAGACCAGAAAGATCTGGCCGCCCAGAAGGTACAGACTGCAAACCTGGAAGGAAGTTGAGCTCTCCAAGAGCCAGGATGGGGTCGGGGTGAGTCCCTGCCCTGAGTGTCCCAGGCCTGCACTGTGGTCTGAGGAAGTCCTGGCTTGGGAGGGTCCCGAGAGGATCCAGGCACCAGCAGTGAGAAGAGGGATGGTGATTTAAGCCAGGCCTGGGAATCAAAGAAGGGAGAGCAGGCCAGGACTTGAACTTGCTCCCTGTGGATGTACAGGTGGGAGTAGGGACCCCAGAGCCCCACAGGACCATGCAGCTCCTACTGCCTGGACAGTCCTTGTGTCCCCCCTGGGCTTTGAGCCAAGGGACACCTCTCCACTTTCACTCTGCCCCCCATTGCCCCAAGCCAGCCAAAGCTGTTGGGTCTGAGCGTGGGCCACCCTCCCCCGCAGCCCACCCGCCAGCCAGCCTCAGGCCAGCTTGGTGGCTGGCCTTGCCTGCTCCCCCGGGAACCCTCCGCCAGGCCTGATGGCGCTGGAGGAGGGAGGGAGGCCGCCAAGCTGTCAGTCTGGAGGTGCCCCTCGGAGCCCCTCCTGGCTGGCGCGTGGAGGGTGGGCCGGCGCAGGGGCGCAGGAGCCGGGCTGTCAGGGCCTTCACGGAGACGAGGCTGGAGAGGCGCTGCCTGACAGCTCGCTCGCCCACCGAATTAGGACCATTGCATGCTAATTTCTAGCGCTCTAACGGGCTGGCAGGCTGGCTGGGGTGTGTGGAGTGTGCAGAGAGGCGCACACCTCCCAGCCCGCCTGCAAAGGAACAATGCTTGACTGATCTAGCTGCGTTAACGAGCAAATTATGGTAATTTTGTTATTACAAATGCATAGAAATTTCTAAAGCAGGCAGCCATTCAGGGCAGCTCTCTGCTCCTCCCTGCTCCTAAATATTGTGTACCCTGTTTGTACACAATGGCAGCCTCTGCTTCGGGAAGTGACATTTCCAGGGGCAAGGTTTCCCTCAGAGCCTTCCCAGGATGAGCTGGAATGGTGCTGACCACTAGTCAGTAGTACATCTCTGAGGGCAGTGGAGCCCCCTTCTTTTGTGCCCCCATACTGTTCCTGGGTCTATCACCCAGCAAAGCGGAATCACAGGCAATTCTCCTCACATTGGTCATCTCTGAGCCCACACCAATGAGTAGCTCAGGATTTCCTGATAATAAATGATTAATGATGGATAGATGGATGGATGGATGGATGAGTAAAGGAAGGAAGAAGGGAGAGAAGAAGGAAGATAATAGGGAAGGAGGGGCTGAGAGATAGGAGAGAAGGAAGAAAGGAAAGGGGAAGGGAAGGGAAAGGAAGGGAAGGGAGAGAGGGGTGGAGTTAAGGAGGAAGGAAGAAAGGTAGGAAGGAAGGAAAAAAGGGAGGGAAGGAGGAAGGAAGGAAGGTAGGTAGGCAGGCAGGTAGAAAGGAAGAAGGGAGAGAGGGAAGAAGGGAAAGAAGGAGGAAGGAAGGTAGAGAGGAAGGAGGAAGGATAGTCAGAACCCATCTCATAAATGTGGACGATCAAGAGCAACCCTGCCCAGCTGGCTCGATGGCAGTGTAATTAAGCTAAGATGTCACCAGAGGAGTTTACTTGCCAATTGGCAGCCCCGTCTGGTGTTTGTAATTGTCCACTGTAGAAATGACAATTTGCACCGGTGTTCCTGGAGATCTTTTAGGTTGAAAGTGTGTTCTGGAAACATGTTCTGGAATGTATCCAGCAAAGGCACTGTGAGAAGCTGCTGGTTCCCAGGGAGAGCCACCCCAGGCACAGGGCTGGGCACCAAGGCCTCTGTACCACCAGCTGTACTGCCAGAGGGCAGTGAGTTAGCTCATAGGAACTGGGGGGCAGGGTCCATTCCCTGGCCTCATGTGGAACCCTGACAGCCTGATGTGGCTGAAAGGTCAAGAAGTTGCCTCAAATGCATTTTGGAAGTCAGCAGGGAATGAATCATCAATTATGGGGGAAGGTCCACTCCTCCTAGCTGAGGACATCGAGACTTGGGCACTTGTGAGGCAAAGGCCTAAATGGAAACAGAAACTTCTTGACTTCAGCCAAGGTTTTGGTTCTGGTTTTCTCTTTGTCTGATTTTCAAACTGGGCCACCACTTTGAGTGGGAAAGGAAAATATATATATTTTTTTTTTTGTCTAGCTACCTGAGTGTGAAAAGCATAGGATGGGAAGGAGCTGGTGACCAACAATGTCTCTGGTCCCAGGTCCCCCCTCCACTGGCCTTCAGAAGCCACCAGCTGCAGACACTGGGGAACACAGCTGAGGTCCATGAAGGAGGGCTCTTCGGCTGGCCAGGTCCTGGGATCTGAGCTCAGGAGGAGCACAGTAAAGGGTGGCTGGGACAGGAATTTCCCGATAACTTGTCTATAAGCTGGAACCATCCCATAAATACCAAGTCGACATGATTTTTGGAGTCAAAACACTTTCTTTCCTTGCTTCAGGGAAGACCTAAGGGGAGTCGGGACAAGAGGGTAGGCTGGCTTTTCCTGCAATTTTCCCAGTGATCCTACCCATGTCCTCTGTCCTTAGCTTCCTGTCCATCTGTTATGGACAGTGAAGTTGGTCTCTCTATGCCCTTGGGAGGCACATGTTAGAACAGACACCCTCTCCACCCACCCACATCCATGCCATCCACTCCTACAGGGTGGACTCACCCAAGGCTGGGACCTCTCTTGAATCAGTGCCTCCTACAGCCTGCTCTACAGCTCCATAAAAGATCCTGGGAGGGAGTGGCTGCTTCCTAGCTGACCTGCTGTGAGAGACAGACACCAATTTCTTTGCATCTGGTACCCCCCCCCCCATGTTCTCTCTTGGAAATCTTCTACCCACAGTGCTCTTGGAAAGGTTGGACAGTCCCCGAGTCCCGGTGTGTGATTCTGTCTGCAGCCTGGGCATTCAGTTTCCAGGATCCCTTCGGTGTGTAGGCCCAGGCACCTTGCCTGGACTTCTCCCAGATCAGCTCAACCCACCCTCTTCTCTGGTGCCACGTGGAGAAAGCCATTTCTAGAAATGAATACAGTATGCCTAAGAGTCAGATTTGAAATAAGCGGAAGTCCTTCTCTTGTCATCCAGACTCACCACTCACTAGCTGAACAACCCTAGGCCTCAGGTTTTATTACTCTAAAATAGGACCAACACCAGTTCTGGCTTCAGGCTACTGTGAGAACCTGCTCAGAGGAAACACAGAGGTTGGAAATGATAGAGCTCTATGCAAATGGGGGTTCATGTTCTTAGCACTGGGGTAAAAAGTCTCAACAAGGCCAAGGCTGCACCCCGCACTGCAAGGACAATGTCCCGGGCATTTCTGAGCTGTGATATTCTTTAGACAAAAAGACATGATAGCACAGTTGTCATTTAAATTTTTGTTTTGATATCTCTTGCTCTTCCTTCTTTCTCTCAACCCTAGGTTTAAGTCTTCTTTATTTGTGCCTCTGCACATAGACTCCTTATAAAGAAAATTCATTTGTTCAGGGTCACCGCGTGGTTTTTCATTAAAAACAAATTACCCGCATTCAGGGAGGACATCTGGGCTTCACGGGTCCCATTAATGACTATATTTCCAGCCTCCCCAGCCCGGTTGGGCTCCCCTTGCCTGTCACCCCTGGTTCCCAGCCCCCAGAGGACAATGAGAGTGACAGTCAAGTGAAAGGGGAAGCATGAGGGATGAGGGCGAGAGGCGAGTCCCATAGGAGGGGAAGGAGGGAAAAGTGAAAAAAATAAATAGCTCAAACAGAGGCTAACAAGGGCCATTGTCTCAGCCAGAGCAAATACTGGAAAGACCAGGGAGCGCTTAAGTGGAGAGCAAGCTCTGTTTAATTCCACCCTGGACCCTGAGCCCTTGACTCCAACCAAACAAACAGGGGAGGGGCCAGTGTGGCAGTAAATGAATTTCGCCTTTGAACGCTGACCATGTGTATAGTCTGGGTGTGTGGGGAGTGCCCTGCAGGACCTAACTGTAGATGCAACCAGGATGCTGACCACAGCTTTGAACAAGCAGGTCGTGGGCAGTGTCCCCGGGGTAAAAGCGGACCATGGGCAGGGGACTGGAGTGCATGCAAAGGGGAAAGTAAGGTCCCTAGTGGGGAACAGATTCCCTGAGAGAAGAGGTGTTTGATTTGGGCCTAGGAGGAGAGGTCCAACACGGGCAGGTAAAGAGTGAGGGAGAACAGAATATGCCAGAATGTGAAATGTGGTTCCCTAGTGTCTCAGCAGGAAGGATAGCACACGGGAAGCCACATCTTTCCCCTGGACTCAGCATCCATCACATAGACTCCACCAGACAGCCAGGCAAACTGGGGACAAGAATCTCCAGGCCCCAGCCCACTGCTCCCGGCTGCCTGTGCTGCGTGCTGAGCAAAGCCCATCATTGCTCCAAGCTGTTGACTTGCCTCTGAAATGGAGATGAACCTTCCCACTCACAAGAGAGGTACCTGGGAATAACAGGTGTCTGTCCCCTTTGTATACTGCAGAAGTCCCTGGGGCAGGAGGGTGGAGTGGGAGGTGCCTAAGCAGGGAGACTTGGCTTCATTTGAGAACACTGCCTCTGGCAGGCAGGAGCCAAGCCCCCTTGATCCTGTGTCCCTGCCTGAGAGCTCTGGACTCTGGACAGAGGTGTCCCAGATGAAGTGAGCCTCAGGGTTAGAGGTGGTGGCTGATCCAGCTGAAGGCTGACAGCTGAACAGGTCTTGGAGACAGAGGGCTGCAGATTGCAGTACAAGGTGCCAGACAGTCAGCCCAGTAAACCCGAGCTGATGTGGAAGGAGCCCAGCGTGCTGCACGGAGCCTGTCTATGTGCCATCGTGTCCTGGCCCCTCCACAACCCCCCCCCACAGGCTAGCATATGCTTCTCCTTTAACAACAAACCTGGGAACTATCTCTCACCGGGACCCTCCAGGCCCAGGCGCAGCATGGATGACTCAGAAGGCCTTCCTGGGCTTTTAGCTCCACATTCTTGGATGTGGACCCGTGGTGCTTTCTCAATGTTAGCACAACTCTCTGAGGAAGCACCTGACCCCTCTCCAGCCCCCCTCTCCAAAAACTCTGGTGCCTTCTACACCTGGTATCCCCCTGTTCTCTGTGCTCCAGAGTCCCTGGGCTTACAGGTCACCATATCTGTTGCCCTCTAGGCCTTTACCAACTTGCCTGACAAGGTATATATAGGCTTTTGCCTGGCACATATACATAGATGCTCAATACTTTGAAGGAAGAAGAGAAGGGAGGAAGGAAGGGAGGGATGGAGGGAGAGAAAGGAGGGAGGAAGAGACAACTTGCAATACCTAATCAGCTCAAGGCCCTGCCATGATTTACTATGGTCAACGGAGTTTAATAGAAAATCTGGGTCTGTTCGTCCCCAGCCACCCAGGTACCATGCTATGGAGATCCCCTACCTTACAGTATATTGCATGGATTATTATTATTTCTATTCTAAAAATATGAACATCTTATTTGAAATTAATTGGCCACAAGCCATTCAGTTAGTGATTAGCTATGAGTTCTCGGCAATAAAGAGTTGGAAACTTTTTTTTACAAGGTGAGGAAATCTAACTTAAAAATTGTTTTTGAATGTGATAAAATTTTCATAAGCCCTAAATTTAATAGTTAATGAAGTTAATGTTGTGAAATGTGTAGATATTTCATACGGCATTCATAATGTCAGCTTGTCAGTTTCCTTTCTGAATTTTAGAAGCAAAAAGAGTTTTTTAATCAGACCTCAAATTTTTATAATTTTATAAAAAGCAGTTAAGTCTTTAGTATTGGGACTCTCTGGGGCCATGTACCTACCTCTGTTTATGTTCCTGTGGGGCATTTAGGGTGGGATACCAACTTCTTCCTATAGGAACTCAAGTCGAGCAAAGGACTAAGACACGAGAACAATGTGAGGAGAAGCAGAAGGAAAGGTGAGGAGAACGAGGGAACTGGCCCTCCACTTCAGAAGGGAAGACTGCTGATGTCCTGTGGATAGGGGCTGGTCGAAGCCCAGAATACTCTGGCATGAGGAGCACCAATGGAGGAGGTTGTGGGTGGTGGTGTGCTGCCTGGCCTGGCTCCTCCCAGGGCTCTAGCCTCTCTCATCCCACCTCAGCCCCAGGTAAGCCAGTTTTATATTAGCTTTTCCTCATTTTCCCCCAACCAAGACTCAACCAGGTAACAGAGAAAACTGGCACAGGCCCTCTTGG
>PVHP010009694.1:0-49709 GCA_004024765.1 Zapus hudsonius
CCCCCGCCCCCTCCCCTCCCCAGGCAAGGGGCTGGGAGGAAGCCCACCCCTGACCCCTCCCCGCCCCAGGCAAGGGGCTGGGGAGAAGCCCACCCCCGCCCCCTCCCCTCCCCAAGCAAGGGGCTGGGGAGAAGCCTCACCTCCACCCCTCCCCGCCCCAGGCAAGGGGCTGGGGAGGAAGCCCACCCTCAGGCTGCCCCTCACTCCAAGGGCCCAGAGGCTTCCCTGATGTCTAGGTCACCTGATGCTGCTCTCTTCTGCCATCCCAGCTCCAGAGAACCCCAAGCAGAGTTCAAGACCAGTCTGCTGTGCAAGATGAAACCCTTTAAAATTATTTATGTGCAAGCAGAGAGGCAGGAAGAGAAAGAGAGAGAGCTAGAGAGCCCGCACATCAAGACCTCCTGCCACTGCAAACAAACTCCAGATGTGGACACCACTTTTTGCATCTGGCTTTACATGGGTACTGGGGATTGAACCTAGGACTTCAGTCTTTCACAAGCAAGTGCCTGTAACCTCTGAGCCTAAACCCGTTTCTCATAAAACCAAATCCAAAACAAAAGGCCAGACTCTTTAAAATCGTTTCATTACAAAAGTGAGATGATGGATATAGCATCCTATATTATGGCCTCTGCCTCGGTTTTTCCTTTCGTGGTTTTTGTTAGTTTTGAGACAGCTTTTCACTCTGTGGGCCAGACTAGCCTAGAGAGAGAATGAATGTAGGTGGCCAGGGTTCTAGCGCTGCAAAGGAACTCCAGAAATGTGGGTACTGGGGAATTGAACCCTGGTCAAAGCTTTACAGACAAGCACCTTAACCACAGCAATCTCTCCAACTCTTGAGTTTTGAATTTTTAGAGAATTGAAAAACATTACAAAACATTTTTTTTCTGGTTTATGAAAACATGAAATTTAAATTTCAATATATAGAAATGTTTTTATTTTAAACATTTGTATTTTCTCCTCTCTCATCCTCTTTTAAAAATATATTTATTTGCAAGCAGAGAGAGCCAGAAAAGACAGCGAGGGCGTGAGAGAGAATATGAACAGGCCAACGTATGGCTGCAACAAAGCGAATCTGATCAAAGCTACTTGGGAGGAATGGGTTTATTAGGCTTACAGACTCAAGGGGAGACTCCATCCTGGCAGGGAAAACGATGGCATGCGCAGAGGGGTGGACATCACAATCAGAACAAGTTTGTGGGGACACCTGGATCAAACCCTGACAGCATGCTAGGGCCTCTAGCTGCTGTAAACAAACTAGATGCATGTACCACTCTGTGCATCTGGCTTTGGGTAGGTATAGGGGATTGAACCAGGGTCGTTAGGTTTTGCAGATAAGTGCCTTAACTCCTGTGCCATTTCTCTAGCCCCCTCGAACTCTTTGTCCTCCCTTGCCAAGGCCCCTCCACTGAACCCCCTCTTCTTTCCAAAAAATACTATTCCCCTTTCATAAGTTAGAGGCCCGTCTGGGATATACATTGAGACAACCCAGTCTCATAAACAAAAACTTGGGAGAGGCTCAGTGGTCAAAGAATTGCTTGCAAAGTCTGCTGGCCTATCCCCGACATCCACATAAAACTGCATGCAAAAAGCCGTGCTAACATTTGATACTTTTTTGCAGCAGCAAGAGATCCTGGTACCGCTTCCCACTCAAATTTTTAAAAAGTTTTCAATAATTAAATTTGATATATTTTTAAAAATCATCATCAGATTAGTTTCATAGAAAGTGAGTATGCTATAAATTAAAGGAATTAATACAGAATTTCATAATGCTAAGAATTAATACTTTTTTTCAGATTCAGGTTCATCCTTTGGAAACAAGAGATCTTATGCAGCAAACATAATTGCCTCCAATTTTCCTATTGGTACAAGCTCCTCTTCTACACGAGACTTAAATTATCCACAGATAGTTAAAACACCATTATCTGCTGCAAATCCCCAGAGGTCAGGTTATAAAGGTTGGACGCCACAGGTGGGATATTCAGGTAAAATCAGTGGAATAGTAACCTGAGTGTTTGTTTGTTTGTTTCTAAGGTAGGGTCTCACTAGCCTAGGCTGACCTGGAATTCACTATGTAGTCTCAGGCTGGCCTTGAATCCATGGTGATCCTCCTGCTGGGATCAAAGGCGTGCACTACAACGCCTGACTCTGAATGCTCTTTTGAAGCTTTTTGAGTCTTGTAAGTTATAAATTTGGGTGATTAAGTTCCATTTAAGTTACTTATCACTAATATAGATGATGGACACATAAATATATCAGTTCACCCATATTCATAATTATAGGCTGAATTGAAAAGGCTACATGTTTATTATTAGTAAATGCAGTCCTATATTCTAGCCATTTTGACAAAAATACACAGGACAGAAGAATCTCTTTTTTTTTATAGATGACCTTTGTTTAAATCAAAAACTTCATCATCATAGTACTGTTGGCTGCCTTTAAAACATTTTATTGACAACTCCATACATATAGATCATATGGCTATGGTCACAATCCCTTCCCCCACCCTATATTTCCCCCCTTCTCGAATCTCTCCTCTACTGAACCAACTAATCTCCTATTTTGATGTCATCACCCCCCATTATGTAGATCTTGTTTAGGTAGCATTAGCTACTGTGAGGTCATGAATATCAAGGCCACTTCAAGTCTGGAAGACAGCATTGTAAACACTCCTCCTCTTCCTTTAGCTCTTACATTCTTTCTGCCACCTCTTCCATAATGGTCCCTGAGGCTTGGAGGGTGTGATAGAGATGTCTCATTGAGTGCTACATTCCACTCCCTCTTTCTCTCTCTCTCTCCTTTCCTTTCTCTCTCTCCTTCCTTCCTTTTCTTGCAGGGGGAGGGAGGACACCAGGGCCTCTTGCCTCTAGAAATAAACTCCAGATGCATGAGTAATTTTATGTGTGTGGTTTTATATGTAGGTACTGGGGAATTGAAGCTCAGTCATCAGGCTTTGGAAGCAAGTGCCTCTAACAACTCAGCCATGTTTCCTGCCACATTGTGTCCTTTGATACCTACTTCATCACCATTTGTGACAGTCTTCACAAGAAAAAGATTTCTGAGACTTGGACAGTAGATTTCTAAATATGTATTTTTGTGACCATTATAATAGAAGAATAAAAGGATGTCAGTGAGAAAGGATGGAGAGAGGGGGTAAATATAAGATTTGACAAGGGAAAAGATCATTTTGCTGTTTGAAATTAAATTTTTAGCTATTTTTTTAGTTAGACATTTTTGTTCATCCATGGATAATGATTTACATTTTTATATAGTTTAGAAAATCTGTCTGCATATTATTGTACTTAATTCTTTTTTTTTTTTTTTTGAGGTAGGGTCTCACTCTAGCCCAGGCTGACCTGGAATTCACTATGTAGTCTCAGGAACTCAGGCAACCCTCCTACCTCTGCCTCATGAGTGCTGGGATTAAAGTCAGGTGTCACTACACCTGGCGTACTTAATTCTCTTAAATGACAATTAAAGGTATTTGTTTGCTCGTTTGTAATACTGGGAAATGAGCCTCTACCCTTCCACATGCTTGGTCAACACTCTACCACTGAGCCATCCCTAGCCTTGCAATGAATTCTTATATAATAGCCTCATTATTGGTCGGTCCTTGAGTGAGACACGGATCGCAGGCAGTAATAGGTAGAATGGTGCAGAGCACCAGTTCTGGACCAGGCTGTCTGCAAGAAAACTGTCTCTACCAGTTTCATTTCTGCTCAGTTTCCTCCATTTCCCTCTCTCCTCAGTTTCCTCTTAGGTACATGGAGTAAATGTTGGTACATGCTGGGTGGGATTTTGTGACAACTAAATTACTACATTCAAGTAAAGAACTTTAAATGTTTTTAATATATAACAACACTTAAAATGTTGGAAATTTTACTATAATTTTGTTCCCAAATTACACAGATATCACATTATTGAAATTTATAGCTGTATAATGTACAATCCTTATATATTCATATTTTTAATACTGTTTGATCCTTTCAACCATCTCCACTTTATGCTTTTTCCAGTTGAAATAATTTATTTGTATAGTATTTTGATTATTATGGAATAATTTTAGCATCTACATATGAGAGTAAGGTAAATGAGCTGTGTTTTTTAATCCCAAAGTCAGAGTTCCATTAATGACTTCATTCCAATAAATTTAAACTAAAACAATGTATGAATTTGCCATTCTTAAACTTAAGGTTGGGCATAGTCGTGCACATTTGTAATCCCAGCACTAGAGAAGCAGAGGCAGGAGGATCACTGGATTTGAGGCAAATCTGGTCTACTTAGTAAATTCCAAGCCACCCAGGGCCACACACACACACACACACACACACACACACACACACACACAAAACCCGTCTCAAAAGTAGCAACAAAAAATCCCAAGTGTGAAGATAAACGTTGACAAACTATTTTGAGCTTTAACATTTTTATACTTTAGATAATGGAAAGTTATTTTTTGAAGAGGAAAAGGTTACCTCTTTTGGTATTACTAAAGTTAGGGCTTCAGAGTCTTATATGAAAGAATTAAACAGCAATTATGACTCATTCTTACATAGGTTCTTTATTTGCCACTTCTTCATAGCCACATCCTCTTCTGCAGTCTCTGCTCACTCCACGTCAGTTCTTGTCGCTGTGGTAGAAGGGAGAGGACTCGCCCGAGGCGAGATAGGGATGGCGAGTATTGATCTGAAAAGCCCACAAATTATATTATCTCAGTTTGCAGATAACACAACGTATGCAAAAGTAAGTGTTTTTTTTTTTAAATTAAAAAAATGTTAGCGTGAAATGGTCATTGCTTCTTAGGACTTTGCAAAAACTATTGTGTAGATAAAGGAAGCCTCCTGTGTCCTTTGTCCAGTTTCCCCAGTAACGAATAACCTCTTATAGGAATAGTACAATGTCACAAGTAGGAAAAGACAGTGGGTCAATCTACAGAGCTGCATGGCTTTTGTTCGGTTTCCACTCGGGTTAGTGTGTGGCTCTCTGCAACTCTGCCACATCCATAGACCTGCATGGCTTCCTTCCACCACAGTGGAGATGTAGAACGTCCTGTCATCCAAAGACTCACCCCTGCTGTCTCTCTGTGCCATCTGCCTCTCACCCAGTCCTCACCCTTGGCAACACTTGGCTGTTCTCCAGCTCTATGATTTTACTTAGGAATGTTATAGCAGTGGAGTCATGCAGGACCTTCTGAAACCCCTTTTATTCTTCAAGTAATGGGTTTAATTCTGGGATTTCATACATTGTCGTTGGTTGATCAGCGCCACTGAGCAGATCTCCAAAACAGAGCTTCTCGCCTTAGCTTACTTTTTTGACAGGATAATAAAGGTTATTCCCGGTTATTCCAATATAAATACTTTGACTCAACAGAATTGTTTGGCATCTGTTTTCAATTTCCAAATCCATTTTATCCTCAAAAGAATGAATTCTGTTGTCATTGAACATTTAATTATTTAACATTGGACGGTTAATATCTTCAGATTAATACTTCCTGAACCCATTCCTATGTGATAATCCTATCTCTAGATAAGTTGTGTCCTCATCATTCATTCTTCCCTTATTTTTTGAGACAGTATCTTGCACTGAACCTAGAGTTCACCAATTCGGCTAGGCAAGCTAGCCATCGATCCCTGGGATACCCTGTCTCCACCTCCCCAGTGATATTATAAGCACATGCCTGTCATCTACGCCTGGCTTTTATGTGGCTCCTCAACATATAAAGTCAGGTCCTCATGCCTGTGAGGCAAGCACTTTACCCCTGAGCTGTCTCCCCAGCTCTGTTACCTAGGCGATGATGACACTGCATACCGACTTCATCTCTGGGAATTTCAGACATTTTATGTAATTTCAGAAGAACTGGAAAACGTTTTCTGAGAAGCAAGAATGTTAGACAGATTGATTAAAAATTTTTGGGTCAGGAGTCACTCTAGGAAGTGCATCTTATTTTGGGAAAAGCAAAGCCACAGATAAATGCTCCTCACCTGTGTTTCTTCCCTGTGACTGAGCTGGCTGCTGACAAGTGGTTGCTGTTCTAGATATTTTCTTACTTTATAAATGCCGATATCTTTATTTTAAGATATGTAATTTTGTAGCTGGATATGGCGACTCATGCCTGCTGTAAGTTTCATTTCAACCTGGACGTACAGTATGAGACTGTCTCAATAACACAAATAATAACCAGGTATGGTGGTGCACGCCTTTAATCCCAGCACTTGGGAGGCAGAGGTAGGAGGATCGCCATGAGTTTGAGGCCACCCTGAGACGACATAGTGAATTCCAGGTCAGCCTGGACTAGAGCAAGGCCCTACCTCAAAAAACCAAAAATAAAATAAAATAAAATAAAATAAATATTTTGTGAATAGATATATAATAAAGTTAAAATTATTATTCTGAGTTAAGGCTGATATAAACCACTGAGTAAAATATGGCCTATGTTTTTGATAATATTTTATGTTTGTACTTATATGTAGTTAATAGATCAGCTTTTAAAATATATTTTAAAAATAAATAATTTATTTAAATAATTAGGACTGTTGAAATTTTCTCTATGTATTAATTTTAAGAATTTACCTCTCAGATAATATAAAACTCTTCTGGCTTTAAAGACTCTCTTAAATTTACAATTAAGAAAATTATTATTCTAATAATTTCAGGTGATCACTAAACTCAAAATTTTATCACCTTTGGAGATAATAATGTCAAATACTGCTTGTGTCATGGGGAATTCAACCAAGTTGTTTACTCTGATCACAGAAAATTTCAAGGTAAAAGATTTTCATTCTTAATTGTAACATTCAAGGTTTATTTAGAATCTATTTACTAGTGTTACGCAAAGCAATAGTTTCAGTAACTGTATATCTTAAAGTCCTAACACAGACCCTTAGAGAAAGCCCAGCTCTTCCTCAGAACTAGAAATTGAAATAGATGATCTCACCCTTTTAGGGGTGACCAGTTGTCAGCAAGGGCTTTTTCTCCAGGCAGTTTACTCTCAGCAAGGAGATTTCCAGACCCGACTCTCAGTAACCTTGTACAAGCTCACTTAGTTGACTGCTTAGAGCTTCAGTTGTTGTTTCTTTGTCTTTAAGATACGATCTCACTCTGTAGCCAGGCTGGTCTTGAACTCTTGGCAGTCCTCTTGCACCAGCCTCTGGAGTGCTGGATTATAATAGATGTGGGCTACCATGCCAGATACGAAAACAACTCTGAGCAACACTTTATATGGACGTGAAAACTTCTTTGCAGAATGTTAGCTTCACTACTGTCCAAAGGAAATACTTCAATGAAACTAAAGGATTGGAGTACATTGAGCAGTTATGTACAGCAGAATTCAGCACTGTCCTAATGGAGGTTCAATCCAGGTAAGCTGTGACCCTCAGAAAGAGAGCTCTTCACTGGGGTAGGGCACGTCTTCTTGTAGCAGGATCCCAGGAACAGGGCAGGGGCTGTTTTCCTGTCCCATCCTTTGCTGTATTTCTACTATCTAGAAAAGTGCCTGGCTCATAGCACACACAGAGTTATTCTTGAAATACTAAAATAGTTATGGAAATGTATCCATAGGCATAGATTGCTGATGTAGTTTGTGTAGGATTTTTCCAAGTGAGCTGCAGTGTGCTGCCCTCCTACTTGCTGTTCACTGTACATTGTGAAAACCTCAGGGAACTAAAGGGTGCTTGACATGTGAGATCTCAGAAGAGAAACACAGTTGGCAAAGCATGGTGGTGTGTGCCTGTAATCCCAGCCCTCAGGAGGTGGAGGTAAGTGTTGTGGTGCATGCCTGCCACCCCAACCCTCGGGAGGTGGAGGCAGGAGGATTAGTACTTGTTCTTCCTTGGCTACACAACACTAGCCCGTGCTACAAGAATCCTGTCTCAAAAAATTTAGAAAAATGAAATAAGAAAAGACACACTTAATGGTATTTCTCCCATCCAAGTAGTAACCTGGCCTGACCCTGCTTAGCTTCTGAGATCAGGGATGTTCGTGGTGGGATGGCAATAGAAGGTTCAGGCTGTTTCTGTTACTCTGTACTTTTAACTCCTAAAGGATTTGGTTGAGATAGGGATATTTTTGGAGCAGATATTTCTTAGAATATGCTTAATGAGTTCTTTTCTTTGAACCATTTTGGCTGCCTGTTTGCTCAGTTAATCACAGTGGCTGTTCTCACTGAGATCATAACATACTTTCTTCACATTGAGACCTCCTGACTCTATTGGTTAAGCACTCTTTGAATACTTAGGATGGAATGTTGTCTTCCAACAAGAGACTTAGGAGTATACTATCACTTTAAAAAAATCTCCCCTCTTGCTGGGTGTGGTGGCTCACACTCAGAATCCCAGCACCTGGGGGTCCTACTGCAAGAAGATGACTATGAGCCAGTCTTGGCTCCATAGTGCATTCCAGATGAGCTTGGGCGAGAGCAGGTAAATCCATGAAAATTGTCCTTCGTTAAATCAGCCTTTATGAGGTTATTTAGAGGTTAGTTTTCAAAAATTAGGCATATTCAATATACCTTTTCCCTTTGAATTTCAGAAGTGTCATATAAATACTTTTAATGATCCTAATAAAAGGTGAAGTAAGAATTTTTATTATGAAGACACAGTGTTGTATCATTGGTCACTTTACAGGTATTACTGCCTTGCAGCTGTTGCAGCTTTGTTAAAATATGTTGAATTTATTCAGAATTCTGTTTATGCACCAAAATCGCTGAAGGTTTGTTTCCAGGGTAGTGAACAGACAGCCATGATAGATTCATCATCAGCCCAAAACCTTGAATTGTTAGTTAATAACCAGGACTGCAGGTAAGAAGCATTCAAACTTTTTATAAAATATTTTGTTACATTTTATATAGCATTTTCTATGACTAGTCATTTGATAGTTCTTTAAATTGATAGAGAAATATTGAATAAACATTTTTATTTATTTTTAAAATATTTTTACTTATTTGTGAGAGACAGAGCATGGGTTTGCTATGGCCTCTTGCCACTGCAAATGAACTCCAGGTGCATGAGCCTCTTTGTGCATCTGGCTTTATGTGGGTACTGGGGAATGGAACCTGACCATCAGGCTCTGCAACCCCCAGTGAATAAACATTTTTTGAGGGCTTCATATCTGTTTTATTTTTCCATTAACTTTGCAGAGTTCACTATATGCATGAAAAATATAGAATCTTTCAGGTCTGAAACAAAAAGTCACATCCTCTGACCTTTAGGCATAATGTCCCTTAGTAAGATTATCCTTTGGTGCCCTATGGATCATAATTGTCTTAAATAGAACAATACCATGTTTTACAAATACAATTAAAGTAATAACATTTGTCACATTCTATGCTGTAGCTGTGACATTAAACTGAAATTGTCATGTATCAGTGATAATACATCTTTTAGTATAAATCTGAAAATACAATTATTACATGTCAGTGTAAATTCACTTCATTGATGTTTATCTTGTTACCTCTGTAAAACATTCCCTTAGCAGTCTTTATTTATTTATTTATTTATTTATTTAAGATTGTGTGAGAGAGAAAGAGACATAGAGAATGGGTGTGCCAGGACCTCCAGCCACTCACTGCAAACGAACTCCAGACACATGCACCACCTCATGCATCTAGCTTTACGTGGGTACTGGGGAATTGAACTTGGGTCCACCTGCTTTATAGGCAAGTGCCTTAATGGCTGAGCCATCTCTCCAGCCCCCCTCAGCAGTTCTTAAAACACATTATCAGAGCCGGGTGTGGTGGCACACGCCCTTAATCCCAGCATTTGGGAGGCAGAGGTAGGAGGATTGCCGTGAGTTTGAGGCCAGCCTGAGACTACAGAGTGAATTCCAGGTCAACCTGGACTAGAGCAAGACCCTACCTCGAAAAACAAAACAAAACAAAACAACAACAACAACAAAATTATCAGGGTATTGTTCCCAAATTCCAGGATTTTGAAACCATGCGAGAAAGGAAACAAAACATGTCAAGAAAGTCATCATATTGATGTAGGCCACCGTGCTAAGTGCTAAATGCTTGGGTTTAATGGTGATCTCCTTGGCTTCAGTGTTCTAGAGGAAATAACAACTTATAAAGTTCCTCAAACTATAAGTCAGAGATATGATTAAAGTAAAATTGGAACAGCATGGAAACAGGAAGCATGGAATGATGAGGTTTACTGGGAACCAGGGACTGCTTCTGTGAGACAGCAGCAACTGAACCGAACTGACTTTTGGAATTCTGAGTTTAATAAACATTTTAGCCATTGCACTATCGCTGCTAATCTACTTGGCATAAAAATTAGATCTAAAGATCTCAGTTGTTAAAACTGGGTCAGGGCTCTTAATAGATACTTCTCCAAAGTAGATGAACAAGCACCCAGTATAGGCATGAAAAAGTTTCACCTCAGCGTTCACTAGGGAAATGCAATTGAAAATCATAGTTCGGCACCACATCTCATCCTGTAGCTTGTCAAGGTTATTCTGTCATAGATTTTCTGTTGATCTGTCTTGTGTCATCAAAGCATAGAAAGTCAATGCCCAACTCTAATTATTACAAAGCATTTTATCCTCAGTATCACCTTCTAAGTTCCATTCCTCATCATGGTTTGTGGTCCATAAACACTGCTTGAGTCCCTGTTGCATACTAGGGAAACAGATACTTGAAGATAGAATACCTGATTTCCAGGAGTCTACATCACATGTGAAAAAGAGAAAGTAATAAATCTCTCACACATTAGTCCAAAGAACCTCAGGTTACAAGATGGACATTCTAACTATTGAACTATTTGAATAGTTCTTAATACCTCCATGCACTGGTCACCTATTACATCCATTAGTTGACAGACATAATTTGGTTTTGGTTTTTGAGGTAGGGTCTCACTGTAGCCCAGGCTGACCTGGAACTCACTATGTAGTGGCCTTGAACTCACAGTGATCTTCCTAACCTTGCCTTCCAAGTACATTATTTGAATAGCTCTAATGTCTCTATGCACCAGTCACCTGTTGTATCCATTAATTATGATAGCACATTTTAGGTATTTAAAAATATTTTATTTATTTTCAAAGAGGAAGGGAGAGAGGGAGGGAGGGAGGAAGAGAGGGGGAGAGATGAGAGAGAGAGAGAGAGAGAGAGAGAGAGAGAGAGAGAGAGAGAATGAGTGGGCGTGTCAGGGCCTCTAGCCCTAAAAAATAACTCCCGATGCATGTGCCTCTCTGTGCATCTGGCTTTACATGGGTACTGGGCAATCAAACCACAGTTGATAGGCTTTGCAGGCTTTAACTGCTGAGCCATCCAGCTGTATTTTAGATTTTAAAAAAATTACTCATTTATTTGCCCATGTGTGTAAGTGTGTGCACATATATAGCACCATCTCTTACACTACAAACAAACACTAGATTCTTGCACCACATTTTGCATTTGGCTCTATGTAGGTGCTGTGGAATTGAACCCAGGCTGAAAGGCTTTGCAAGCAAGTACCTTTAATCACTGATCCATCTCCCCAGCCCATCATTTCAGACTCGTATATATGCCTTGCTTTCTTCCCACACAAACCAGATCTTCAAAAAAGCCAAACTACTGGCCGGGCGTGGTGGCTCACACCTTTAATCCCAGCACTCAGGAGGCAGAGGTAGGAGGATCCCCGTGAGTTCAAGGCCACCCTGAGAGTACATAGTGAATTCCAGGTCAGCCTGGACTAGAGCGAGACCCTACCTCAAAAAAACTCAAAAAAAAAAAAAAGCAAAACCACTGTGTGTGTGTGATGAGAGACCCAGAGCCAGGTGACATGAGTAGTTCCCTGAACATTTGTTTGAATTGGTAGGCTGAAAATCTAGTAGTCTGATTGACTAAAACTCAGCAGATAGTCTTGTTTCCTCTTCTCCTGAACCCCATATTCAATCCATTTATAGGTCCTCTTGACTTAACCTTCCGAGTCCATGCCAGTTCTAGACTGCTTCTTACCATTTCTAAGGCTAAGGCTGCCGTCACCAACCTTTATGCTGAGCAGTCCGAGCCTTACCAGAGGAAGTGCTCTTCCTCTGGCCAAGGTAGAGATGGTTCAAGGCTTGGGATTACAAAATGTCTGGTACTGACCATCCCAAACAGCCCTGTCTGGGGCTGTGCTTCTAGGAGCCAGGATAATCAGCTGTAGTCTCTTGCACAGGTGTGTCAAGGTGTTCATGGCATGGTCCAGGTGGCTGGAGTGGGGGAAGTCTGAGAGTCCTTTCCCTCAAGGCAGCAAGAGTGCATGCAGCAAGTGCTGATCATGAGTCACATTGCTCCCTCTCTACTGTCTGCTTATCAGGAGTGCATGCAAGATAAGCTCATAGAACTTATCAATAACATGATTGTAACAGATGTGACAGTGCTTAACACCTCTGTGTCCAGAGGGAAGTGGGGCCCCTGGTCTGTCTCAAAAGTCCCTTTCCTCTGAGGATATCTTATTTATCCAACAATTATTGATAGATGTCATGGATTAGAAAACTTTGATTAGGGCTGGAGAGATGGCTCAGTGGTTAAGGTGCTTGTCTGAGGAACCTAATAGCCCGGGTTCAGTTCCCCAGTTCCCATGTAAAGCCAGGTGCACAAAATGGCACATGCATCTGGTGGCCCTGGCATGCCCATCCTCTCTCTCTCTCTCTCTCTCTCTCTCTCTCTCTCTCTCTCTCTCTCTCTCTGTTTGCGAATAAATAAATATAAAAAAGAAAAAAGAGAAAACTTTGATTAGTGTAAATGTTAATCTATAGAAAAAGTCATCAAATAAAAGGGAATACTATTGATTTTTTTTTTAGTAAAATGTGTTTTATTGACTGCCACCATATTTGGGAATTTGCTCAAACTGTAGATTCTCAAGGCAGACATGGTGATGCATACCTATAATCCCAATACTTTGGGAATTTAAGGCAGATGATCAAGAGTTCAGGGTCATCCAGGTCTACATGAGACCCTATGTGAAATAAACCAAAACACAAAACAATATGTTGTCCTCAGGCCTCATATATACTGAATTAGGATCCCTGTGTCATTTGTATGTACAAAAGGGTTTGTGACTCACTGATGTAAATTACAGGATTATTTGACTACAAAGTTAAAATACAGTTTTCTTGGCTTTTTCTTTGTATACTTAATAAAACTTCCAACATGTTTTTATAGGAATAGTCACACTCTATTTGGTGTTTTAAATTATACTAAAACTCCTGGAGGGAGTAGAAGACTTCGTTCTAATATATTAGAACCCCTGGTTGATGTTGAAACCATTAACATGAGGTTAGATTGTGTTCAAGAACTACTCCAAGATGAGGAACTCTTTTTTGGGCTTCAGTCAGGTAAGTGAATATCCTATATGTGTGTGTTATGTATGTATGGTATGTATGTGTATGTGTGTGTGTATGTATGTATATGTGTGCATGAATGTGTGTATGCATGCATGTGTGTAGTATGTGTGTATGTATGTATGTGTATATGTATGTATGTGTGTATGTATGCACGCGTGCCTGTATGTGTGTATATATGTATGTGTGTACGTATGTATGTGTGTGTATGTATGTATGTGTGTATGTGTGTGTATGTGTGTGTGTATATGATAGATGTATGTTTTGAGACAGGGTCTCACTATACAGGCCAGATTGGCCTTGTAATTGCAATTCTCCTGCCTCAGTCTCCCAAGACTAGGATTATGGGCATGCACAGTTTGTGATGGGTCTTTGTGTAATTTTGAGGAGTCTGATTTTTTTCTTTAGGTACTAGGGAGCTAATAGTTCTGAACCAAGAGAGTAATGGGATCAAGTCTTTATTTGAGAAACATTGTTCAGTAGTACTGAGAGACTTGGGGCATGGAAGAAGGAAGAAACCTGTCCAACTCTCAAGCGTGGATTGGCCAGTGGACTCAGCATGTAAAATACCTGGAAAGTTACATGCTATGGAACATGACGCACAGCGCAGCAGCAGTGTTCTCAGCCTTAGTCTCATCATTGATACAGTTCCAACATAATTACTGAAGAAGCAGCTGAGTAGATAAGGGCACAATTCCCTATATAGGGAAACCGAAAACTATTGCCATGTACCTGGCAGTCTGAACAGGAAGCAAATAGCATAAACATTTAGGAGTTTTAAAAAGGCATGTCAGGGGACCATGGTTAACCTAGGAGTCAGCCCAGTTCCACTGGACGGAGGAGGATATCCAGCTGAGTGGGGATGTGGAAGAGGGGCATTGGGGAACTGGGGATAACAACTCATTGTTTGTCCATTAAATGTAACTCATTATGGACAATTAAAAAAAAAAGCCTGGCGTGGTGGCGCATGCCTTTAATCCCAGCACTTGGGAGGCAGAGGTAGGAGGATTGCTGTGAGTTCAAGGCTACCCTGAGACTGCATAGTGAATTCCAGGTCAGCCTGGACTAGAGTGAGACCCTACCTCGAAAAACCAAAAAAAAAAAAAAAAAAAAAAAAAAAAAAAAAAAAAAAAAAAAAAAAAAAAAAAAAAAAAAAAAAAAAAAAAAAAAGAAAGGCATGTCAGCTGTGGGCCATTTTGAGAAAGTATGAACAAGTCTGCACATGAGCTTTTGAAGCTATACTTTACAATGACAACAAAATACTTACTATAGTTCCCTATTTGTTAAAAATGGGGAAATGGTACCATTCAGTAGCTCTCTATTAAATGGTCAAAATGGGGGAAACTCCTGGGAATATTTAAAGCAAGATTAAAATTTAAACAAGGTTAAAATTTTCAATAGGGCTCAGTGTTTAAAGGTGCTTGCTTGCAAACCTTGTTGGCTCAAGTTCAATTCCCCAGCACCCATGTAAAGCCAGATGCAAAAAGTAATCTGGAATTTGTATGCAGTGGCAAGAGACGCTGAGATAAACACACACACAAACACAGAAAATAATTTAAAAAATATGTGTGAATTGTTGTAAAATGCTCAAGTGACAGAATGAGCTGAGAAGAGTAAAGCATTTCTGAGCCTTGCTGTGTACAAGGAATTTCAGATGTCTCTCTCCTCACAGCTCTGTCAGAAAGATGTTATCCATAGTTAAATGATGAGAATGACTGGGTTCAGAGAAGTTAGCTGACTTCTAGGAAGGTTCCATGGTCAATGGTTGAATGGTGCTGGGAAGCCAAGCCTCTTTCAAGGAGGAAGAAGAAAAGTAGAGACAAAAAGGTAAAGAAGTGTGGACAGCTTCACTCAGTGATCGAGTGCTTGTCTAGCAGGTGAAAGGCGCTTGGCTCCATCCGAAGTGCCACCAAAGTGACTTAGAAGCTGAAGAAAGTTCTGGTAGTCAACACACAGCATTCAGGGTGCTTTCAAGAAGGAAGGGAGGCCAGGCCAACAGGGTTGTTTTGAGGAAAGATGAGTGGCATGACGAGTTTACTGTTTCATTCCTTGTATGCCTACGAAGAAATTAAAACAGGTAACAGTTACAGGGAAGACACTAATTTATCATTTAAGGACAGTATTTCATTCAGTGTTGCCATTTTACATGCTCTATTTTCAACTGTTTCATAAGGTTTAAATGCTCATAATGTTTATTTGTTTCAGTCATATCAAGATTCCTTGACACAGAACAGCTCCTCTCAGTTTTAGTCCAGATTCCAAAGCAAGACACGGTATGTATTACAGCTGCAGTAGGTGCTCTTTTCTTGGGTGTTATGGCATAGAGCTTGCCTTGATGTAGTGTGATAGGAAACTTTAAAGCATGCTAAGTGACCATGGCATTCATAACCCCACTGGCTGGTGCTGTCTACACAAGACCTTCATAACGTGAGGGCAGAAAAGAGGCAATGACATCAAAGTAGAAGAGGGCCTGGTTGGACAGGGAAGGGGCTCAGTGGAGGAGGATAGCAGAAGGAAGACAGGAGGGTGATGGAAGGGGGTTGTGAGCGGATATAGTGTGTATGTAAATGGAAGTTGTCAATAAAAAGTTTAAAAGTAAAATTAAAAATTAGCAAATGTATAACCCATGTTATAGTACAATAAAAAGTTAGTTACGTAATTGATGAATTGGCATGTCTTGAGGCTGAGGAGGCTCAGTGTGTAAGAGTGCTCACCATGCAAACATGAGGCCCTAAGAGAACCTGAACCACCCTCAGGGTGATTCCCCAGCACACATGTAAAAGTCTGGGCAGGACACACCCATCCTGTAACCCCAGTCCTGTGGGGAGCAGAGACTGGAGAATCTCTGGGGCTCTGGCCAGCGAGTCTGACTGCCCCCTGCAGCTCCAGGTTCAGTGAGAGACTCCATATCAAGGAAAGACAGAGATGAGTGACAGAAGACACCTAAACTCTCTTCTTCACTTGTGTGCACATGGGGTGTGAACATCTGTACAGAGAAACTGAAGAATTGGCATACTTTCACTAATCAGGATTTACTTAATTATAATAAAAAATTTTAACAAATAGACTAATAAAATTTACCTAGTAAACAGCTCAATACAATTACATTTCAAGAGTAGAGACTATTTTTAAAAGTTATCAAGTGGCCCAAGGAAGGGTAGGACTACTTACAATGCAGATTTCCAGACACAAAATGGCCTCGAAGTTCATGTTTTTGCAGTGCCTGACAATATACACATAATGAGAGAAAAGATGATGACACCAAAATAAAACAGAGACTAATTGAAAGGGGGAAGAGATATGGGGGGGAGGGGCAAGGGAATCATGATGGTGTCTATAATTAGGGAAGCTATCAATAAAAAGTTAAAGTGATCAAGTGAAGTTTGCTCAGTCCTCAGACATGCTTAATCTTTAAGAATGCAACTTCTCTGGGTAGTTTTCAAGTTTAATTAGTGCTCATTCTTCCTTGCACGGGGGAACTGAAGAATATTTAATTAAATGCATGTCTGTTTGTTCACATATATTAGAAAAGCTTTGTACATTATTAAAATTTTTATTTAAAATGTGATTGCTAACCCATTGAAAGCCTAATGTACATTTAGTAAGTAGAGAAAACTCTTAATTTTTCAAATTGGCAGTGCTGGGGACTGAACCCCAGTGTGCATTCCAGACTAATGCTCTATCTGTGCTGTGCCCGAGTCTGAGGCTCTTAATTAAGTTAATCTGGCCTTTATTCAGGAGTCTTTACCTCCCCCACGGGTGGTCTGTACACAGGAGCTAGGACTTAGGAAGGTGACTGAATAGAGACGCCGATGCCAGTAGGAGTTGCTGTGACCACTGAGGTCAAGAGAAGGTGTGTGAGGCACCCACATGGGGCACTGCCAGGAGTGGTGGGCAGCGGAGAGCATGAGAAGAGGAAGCAGGCAACAGCCCTTCTCACAGCACCACAAAGTCACTGGGAGGCAGGAGCTGAAACAGATACTGAGGCTGGTACTGCAGTGTTTTTCACTTCATTATTCTATTTTTTTGGTGCCTTTTTTTTTTTCAAGGTAGGGTCTCATTCTAGCCCAGGCTGACCTGGAATTCACTATGTAGTCTCAGAGTGGCCTCAAACTCCATGATTCTACCTCTGCCTCCTGAGTGCTGGGATTAAAGGTGTGTTCTCACTTTACTTTTATGTGCCAGCCAAAGCTAGACTGCAGGGGAGATCTAAACAACTGGCTGTTAGTTGTGACTGACAAATGCCAAATCATCAGTTACAAATCTATATAGGCTCGAGACTGGGGAGATGGCTCAGTGGGTCAGAAGGCTTGCTGTGCAAACATGGGGACCTGAGTTGGGTCGCCAGTACTCATGTAATAAACCAGGTGTGGCTGCGCATGCTTGAATCCTCAGTGTCCAGTGAGTGGGAGACTCAGATTCAGCCTCTCACCATCTCTGTGGATGCACAGTTATCTTTGTGCCTTTGTCTAGTTAATGTTAGACTCCTGCTATTGCTAAAGGCTGAACTATATCTCCTTTGGCTATTACAGCCTAAATTAAACCAAAGTTGTTGAAGTAGAAAGGCAGGCACAGTGAGGTGACCTCTTCTCATTGTCAGGCTTTGAGGAGACCAGCATGCTGGGCTGTTTATCATGGGTCAGTAATTTCTCATCAGCCTCTAGGCTGGCATCCTAGAAAAATGGATGGATTATGATGGGAATCAAAAGTTCAAGAGGAAAACCAATTCTTGTATTAAATCCTCATGGTGTTCACTTTAGGACTTTGGTCTTGACAGGTTAATGCAGCTGAATCAAAGATAACAAATTTAATCTACCTAAAACACACCTTGGAACTTGTGGATCCTTTAAAGGTAATTTACACATGTATTTATGTAAAACAGGCAAGGAATAATTTTTTAACTTTTTCTTTACATGTAAGCAAGTTTCTAGAAAAGGACAGACTTTCTGTATTTTTCTCTTTGCATATATAGAATGTACAGATCTTTGTTATCTCTGATGGAAGCACATGAAGGTCTAAATACCTGCACTGCATCTGCTCTGGACAAGGGTATTCCTTATATAGCCATAATATAATGATCAGGTTCAGGATATGTGACAATAACATAACACAGTTAATATAGTATGTATCCCACATTTAGCTTTTTTCAACTGTTTTAATAATTTTCTATAGTTTTTTCCTGAAAAGGTAGAACCCACACCTATTCATTGTATTCAGTGGCTCTAAAGTCTTAGGTGGACAAGTTTCTTAGCATTTCATTCATGATATTGTTACTTTGAAGAAATGAAAAGTGAGACAGACAAGCCTTGAATATACTATGCATACGAACTACATTCCGAAGCCCCAATAACATCAGTCTTTTGACCTTGTAATACTAGTTCTAAAATATGTCTGAAGAAACTATGAAGAGGGTTGGGAAGTTAGCTCAGTTGGTAAAGAGCTTGCCTTTGCAAGTGTGAGAACCTTAGAGCCCATATAAACAAATGCTGGACAAGGTGAC
Organism: Zapus hudsonius; assembly: GCA_004024765.1. Lineage (NCBI taxonomy): Eukaryota > Metazoa > Chordata > Mammalia > Rodentia > Dipodidae > Zapus > Zapus hudsonius. Next base: position 18,800 of record PVHP010009694.1, read on the forward strand.
ATGTGCTTGTAACCCTGATCCTGGGGAAATAGAGATGGGTGGATCCCTAGATCTCACTGGCTGCTTGTCTAGCCTAATCAGTGGCTGTAGACCAATGAGAGATACTATTGCAAAAAGGAATAACACCCAGGATTGTTCTCTGGCTTTGAATGGACATATGTGCGCACCCACACTGACATGCACCTGCACACATGACTACTGATATGTATACATGCATACAAAAGAGAAACGATTAAGAAATACTGATCCAGCTATTTCCAGTGATGATCACTGTAACATTTTTGATATTCATGAGAAATGATAAGTAGAGTTCCAGTCATTGATGTAGACTATTTGCTTTCCTTAGGAGAGAATACTATGATTTTTTAAAATTGTTATGAAAATTTTATAGTATGTATGATATAGTATTAAGTGTAAGAAAAGGAAAAGAAATAGAAACAGAAAATATATAATAATATTTAGAGTATCTTTAGAAAGAAAATAGAATTGTGAGTGATTTAATTTTCATTGTTGTTTGTAAACTTTATAGTTTCTCTCACTATGTACATATTATTATTATTTTTTTTTTCGAGGTAGGGTCTCACTCTAGCTCAGGCTGACCTGGAATTCACTGGAATCTCAGGCTGGCCTCGAACTCACGGCGATTCTCCTACCTCTGCCTCCCGAGTGCTGGGATTAAAGGCGTGCACCACCACGCCCGGCTTTAATTTTTATTTAAACATAAGTAAAATTATATCCATTGGCTCACACCAAACTGAAATAGGAAGTAAGGGACAGGTTAACTCGGTTTCCCTCACTCTCTGTATTCAGCTGGTAACCACTTACAGTAACTTACTAAATTCTACTTTGGTTATATAAGAAAGGAGAATTTTTCCCTCCTCATAAGTTTATAAAGCACTTTTGGTTATATATATCTAACCCAAATATTGCAGCTGTACACATGATGTCATTAACAGTTAATAGGCTATTTAAATACCGAGCTCTACAAGTAGTTGGGTTTTAACCAGCAGAAGACAGGAGAAGCAGAAGTCACAGCAGTGAGGCTCTGGATGGCTTTGTTAGCCATGTGCTTTGATCTGTAAAATGGAAAATAGCAAATCTCTCCTCAGCTGCATGAATATCTACAATGCTTTCATGAGAATAAAAATGGGAGAATGGAGTAAAAAAGCATTTGATAAGCTGTGAAACATTAAAAAATATAAAATGCTATGTTTGAATGCTTCATTTTCTTACCTATTTTTATCTTATTCTTTAATAGGTTTCTTTGAAGAATTGTAACACACCTCTTTTAAGAGCTTACTATGGTTCCTTGGAAGACAAAAGGTTTTTGTCACTTAGCTGTTAGTAAAATAGATTCTATTTTAAAGACACTAACTATATAAAGCAATTACTTGAATTAAAAAATATTAAAATTTCAGTTATACATTTCATCTTATAAGTACAATAAATAGGATAACAACATGGTTAATGAGAGCAAACTTTTGTTGAATATATTTAAAAATAATAGACAATAAATATTTACATAAATTATAGCTGTAATTTTGGCAATTTAGAACTTCTGTAGTCAGGGTTACTTTAAATTAGTATGAAGTCACCAAACACAATTCTAAAATCTGTTCATAAAAATATCTCCCAAATTATACAAACTGACTGCTTATGAGTACAAAATGGTCCCTAAAGAGCATACAGAAATTCTAACTTCATGTTCCTGTGCTCAGATAATACTTAAAACCATGTAGTAAAAGCAGTGTCAGGTGCAGGACCTAAGGAAAGAAATTTTGTTCCTTTTTCTGCCCTCAGTAAGGGGCAGGGTAACTAAGCACACATTGTAAGGTATTGTTACAGGAACCTCAAAACTATTAGTAAGTAAGCAGTTAATACACAAATCAGAATTCTGGTTAACATGTATTTTCCTAATTTTGTCCACTATTCTGTTCTGTACTTTATTTGAAATTAAACAAGTTTTATTGTTAACCTCTGTTGTGACCTCACGCAGGATATAGATGTGAAATCAATAAAATAGATGTAAGAACTAAAACCATTTTGGTCAAAAACCAAGGTATTCTTGCTAATAATTTAAGAATACTAAAATTAAAATGTATTTAGATATTATTTACTATTCAAGCCTATTATTTTTGACTGTTATACTTTTATGATTTAACAAAAGAGAAGAATATATTTTAGCATTTGCACGTCTTTTCATGGAAGATATACAAAAAAGTAATATTATCATACATGGAGTTTTCTTTTTTATGATATTCTTGTCTGATGGTATATTTATTGACACTGCTACCCTGACTATAGAAGTTCTAAATTGCTAAAATTACAGCTATCATTTATGTAAATATTTATTGACTATTATTTTAAAATGTATTTAACAAAAGTTTGCTATCATTAACTGTGGTTCAAATTATAAGTGAAATAACTGACGTATTAACTGTAGTTTTTTACCTTAATGCTAGGTTCGGGATCATACTTGAAAAGATTAGAACAGTAATCAATGATGATGCAAAATACATGAAAGGATGTCTGAATATGAGGACTCAGAAGTGCTACGCAGTGAGGTCCAACATTAATGAGTTTCTTGACATCGCCAGAAGAACATACACAGAGATTGTGGATGACATAGCAGGTAAGCACTTGAGCATGGTCTTCCGGTTTCCTTTTAGGAATAAACAGATGTGTTAGGGATGCTGTGCTTTCCCACTGATGTTAGAAACCAGTGAGGTGTCAGAATGAGTCTCATCTCTACATTCCAATATGTAGCAGCCTTCGAACAACATTGTAAGCTATATGAAGAATGAAGATTACTAACACACAACATTTCAGCCAAGGAGGCAGCTTCAGCTAGATGGTATGGCATTTCAGCCAGGCCAGGAATTCTTTAATCACATACTGATGGATCCACTGCAGTATGTCAACATTGATCTAGGTTCCAGGAACACAGTGAACAAAACAGAAGTTCCTGTCCTCACTGGGTTTATCATGGAGGAGGCAGACCATGAAGAAGAGACACATCCATATAGATTATATATAGGAATATAAATGTTAATAATACATATATTTGCATATATGGTATGAGAATATCAATATTGGTACATCTATCTGCTGCATAGAATAGGCATATCAGTATTAATTCTTACCGAGTTGACCCTGGTGCTAGACCTGTGATCCCAGCTACTTGGGAGGCTGAGGCAGAAGGGTCATGAGTTCAAAGCCAGTCTGTATCATTTAGTAAGACCTTGTCTTTTTTTTAATTGCAAATGGAATTTTATTTATTTATTTTTGCATTTTTTAAAATGTTTTTTTAAAATTTATTGTCCATAATGAGTTACAACATTTAGTGGGCAAACAATGAGTTATGAACCCCAATTCCCCATTGCCCTCCCCTCCCCCCTCAACTGGATAACCTCCTCCATGGGTCATCTGGATCAATCCTTGTGACAGGGGACCATGGATAGCCTAGTATTCAGCCAGGTTCTCTTGGCCATGCCTCTGGATAATCTCCCCCACCACGGCTCTCACAATCTTTCCACCCCCTCTTCCGCAAGACCTTGTCTTAAAATGTAAAAGGGCTGGGGATGGATCTCAGTGGTATAAGGCTTCCTTAGTGTGTATAAGTTTCTAGGTTCAGTCCCCAGCACCACAAAAAGTCATATATAATTTCAAATGGATGTTAAGAGAAAAGAAGGAAATTCAAGCAGGTTGGTAGAGTCATGGAGTGACTGGAAGGTTGTCCCATGGTAGGCAGGACACCCTGGGGAGGACTCTTACTCAGTGTCTTTAGTACAAGATAAAGCACAGGGTGATCAAGGTAAGAGGACGTCTCAGAGGCCAAAATAAAACAGTCACTTAGAGAAGTAATAGAGACAAGGTCACACATGTAGAATGGGAACCAGAAGGTAGCTTGGGAAGGCTAGGGGTTTGGTGAATGAACAAGTTCTGAGATACTTTTCCCTTGAAGAATCAAATGAGCCAAAATATTTAATAAAGTTGAGTGAAATGGGATTAATGACAGGTTAGTAATATTAATATCATATTAGGTGATGTCCATATATATGAGACAAGAATAATAAACAAGTTTTTCTTCCTTTAAAATACCTATCTGGTCTGGGGAGATGGCTCAGTCAGGAAAGCATTTGCCATGCAAGTGCAAGAACCTGAGTGCAGATCCCCAGAGTCCATGTAATGGCCAGGTAGGTGTGGTGACACACCTATAATCCCCAGACTTTGGCTGCTGAGACAGGAGGATCCCTGGGGAAAGCTGGAAATCTGGAATAGTTGAGTCAATGAGCTCTGGGCTCAGTGAGGGACCCTGTCTTAGAAAGTAAGGTGACTTGCATAGAGGGAGACATGTGCACACATGTACACACATACCTGCACATATCCATGTGACCACACATACATGAACAGTAGAGGGAGATGTCTAATACCATCATCTGGCCTCCATGGGCACACTTGTACACACATACCTGTACATACCCATGTAATGACATATATGAACATTGTGTACATACACATAACACACTCATACACATGTATAAAAGTACATGCATGTCAGGAGTATCTGTTGTTTTATTTTTGTTTACTAAGATCTTCCTCTTTACAAAATAAGAATAAAAAAATTTTCTCATCAAAATCTGCTTTTGCTGTTTCTGGTCACTAGGAATGATATCTCAGCTTGCAGAGAAATACAGTCTTCCACTAAGGACCAGTTTCAGCTCTGCCAGGGGATTCTTCATCCAGATGACTATAGACTGCACAGTGCTCCCCATTGACAGGCTTCCTTCAGAGTTCATTAAGGTTTGTTCCCGAGTGGCCAGGAATGTACTGTTCCTGGGACAGCCTTCATGTATTTTCAGCCCTTGATCCATTCTCCACGCCAAACACATGACAGCTACGCCAGTCAAAGAGAGAGCTAGAAGCTTTGTGGTGAGAAAAGCCAAACTCAGTGATTCCCACAACTTTGGCAGCTACATATGCAAAAAACAACAAAAAATGACAATAAAAAAGTTCAAATGATGCTTTTGGTAAAAATGTTTAGGAAAATGCCAGAGAACATCTGCCTATTAAGAATTTAAAAAATTTGGAAGGAAATATGTTTAAGCTTTTAAAGCTAGTGTCTGAACCCTTAGACCATGGATGGGAAAACCTTTTCCTGCATATTTATTTCCTCCACAGAATATCAGCATGGGAGAATACAGTCCACTCTGATCTCTGCTTTTTTTCTGCTTCCCAGGAGAACTGTTAACACAGGAACAACCCATGTAGTTAGTATTCACATTCACATCCACGTGCTGTGTGTCCAAGCACAGGGCGTGTGTGTTCACATCCATGAGCTGTGTGTCCAAGCACAGCGGACAAGGACTGAGCTGGGTCAGAGTCAGAGTGAAGATCACCCATGTCCATCTTGAAGGTTACTTGGTTAAAATTATCTCGTTTTTCCTTTGAAGTAATCCTGTTTTTTATCTTTTACAAACATTATTTAGAAGCTTCTTTGTGATACTATATCTCAGCATTTAAAGTGATTAACCTAAATGCCTGTCTTTCTGTTGTATAAATATGTAGGGTTTTTTTCATCTGCATGTGTGAATATGCTAACCTTTGATTTTTAACTTCCTCACAGATATCTAAAGTGAAAAATTCTTACAGCTTTACATCAGCAGATTTAATTAAGATGAATGAAAGATGCCAAGAGTCCTTGCGAGAAATCTATCACATGACTTATATGTAAGAACATTTGAAGTATTAGAATATTGAATTAAATTGGTTTAATTTGAGGAACTGTGATTGATTTTATTAATTGGCTCTTTGTCTGGTTATGGGCAATTGAATCATGAGTATTAGCAAAGAAAATCTATCAGCACAATGGGGACGACTAAGCCTTGCAGAAAGCCTGAGGGCAAATCCGATTGCAAAACTTTACTATTCCAACCAGTAAGTACTTCTGTAATATGCATCGCATGAACTTAGCATGTCTCAGGCTGATCTTGGGCTTTGTTCAGCATATTATTTTCCTGTGGTCTGTGTGGGCTTGGCTCCTCATTCTCAACAGTAGCATTGGAGTTAGAAGAAACAGAACATTTAGAATTGGAGGCTGAAATAATAAAGAGAAAAGTTAGGCTTTCTAGACAATTGTAAGTCATGGGCCACAGAAATTATAACATATAGTGTGGTAAGTTTGGGGTATATTTTCATTCTTAAAGTTGAAAAAAGTTTGCAATAAATTACAGTCTAACCCTGCCACATGAAAACTTAATAATTATATTATTTGGATATTGAGCATGTATGTGTGAGAGAGTATTAGCAGATGAGATCTGTCCAAATATAGTGAAGGCTTGGTTTGACCTATAATAAAACATTTTATGTTTTCCAATTAAAATGTTTAATGTCTTAATATTTTGTAGGGCCACCATTTCAAAATCATGTCAATACACCAAAAGATGGATTTTTTAAAAAAACTAAGTAGCTATTACCTTGAGGAGAAGAAGCTTTATGTTTCTAAAATTAACCATCTGAGCAGTAGATATTTTTATAGTGTACACCTCAAATGTGCGAACGTTATTTTGACTCAGGCATTAATGTAACATTATTCCATAATTCTGTGCCTTTCTTGAAAAGCATGAATACATGTCTTACCAACATGTGCTTTCAGGATAGTGTGCAAGCTGCTCAGTGAGATCTACGAGCATATCCATTGCTTATACAAACTCTCTGACACTGTGTCCATGCTGGACATGCTGCTGTCGTTCGCTCATGCCTGCACACTTTCTGACTATGGTAAGTCACTCTCGTAGTGACCATGTCAGTGAATTTATATAACACTTGTGAATAGTTTATGTTTTTAATTGAGATGTAGGCTCATATCTATGGTCAAGGATAAGACACAAAATAGAGAGTGAAATTAATTTTTAAATCTCTTTTAACATTCAAAAAATTCCTCAGAAATCGGCAAATCCAAAGGATTAAGTGAAGGAAGATTCAGGAGGGGGAAAGGAGGGTGGTGGAAGGGGAGTTTGATCATGATAGATTACATACATGGAGATTGTCATTAAAAAGAGAAATTGGCAAATCAAAAAGAAGAGCAAAACTGTGTGACATTTTAAAGGCTTCTCAGATAAGAAAGATTCCTGAGTTCTCTCCTTAGTGCAGGTGGCAATGACCCCACTTCACGAAGGTCCAGTGAGAGCCCTTATCGGAAGCAGTGCAGTGAGCGCTGCTCTCCTGGGTCTTGATATGTGTGCAGACCAGGGCCAGTGACGATGCCATTTGTTATCCATCTCCAGTGCCTTGGCTACAGATGGGAACGATGTTTCCTAGTGCCAAATGGCCACTTCCATCGAGTTAGTCCCTTGAAGTTAATTTTATCCAGTTTTATCCACACTCCAGCAAGTGTACAGGACTCGTGTGTGTAGATTATGGTTAATAGTTGCCACACTCCAGCATGCAACCCATAGAGGACTTGGGTGTGTGGATTATGATTTAATAACTAGAGACATCAGCAGTTACGATAAAAATTCCTAAATTATTATTAATATTTATTAGAGGTATCTTAAATATTTTTTCATAACTTTAAATTTCTAATATTTATAGCAAATAATAAATATTAACTTTTTCCATTGGTATTTTGCAGGCTTAGTATTTACTTTTTAATATCTTCTTTGGGATCAAAACTCTGCCTTAGTGTCAAATATTCTAATATTAATTTTATTCACTATGAAGAGACTTGATAGTATTCCATTTTAGATTGAGAGGCGTCGTACTTAACTTCCAAAACCATGATGGAGTATTGAGAATACATTATTTTATATTCAACATCAGCAGTGTGGTATTTTAGTTTTTATTTATGTTTCTACCCTTTTCCTCTTCTCTTTACTACTTGTGGTACCTAGAGACCCAATCATTATTTACTTTTTTGTCAAGTAACAAATTTTAAAATTTTCTTTATTTCTAAAATTTATCTTTAGACAAAATTCTTCCAAGGGGATATGAAGGAAAATTATTTTTATATTTAGTTTTACTCGATAGTCATACTTCATTTTAAAAACTAATTGTGTCAAATTTGAAATAATGTTTAAAGCATTCAGGTAAACTTTCAATTCTGTAATAATTACTTATTTTAAAATATCAGTGGGTTATTGGTTCTTTTTAATCTATACGAATGTGAAGATTTTAAAAAATATTTTGGAGCCCAGGACATTCACAAGGAGGTAAATTCAAGAGTTCTTAGGAAGCAAATAAAAATGAGTCCATGCATTATAGTGTACAGGGATCTAGGAATGGGTTTGGATGAAACAGTGCCTCATTGTTCCAAGTTGACCCTAATAAGACCACTGATGTATGCAAATATGTGCATCCTCCAAGGTTAACCTTGATAGAAATAGATTCATGTTCTAAAATCATGCTGTGTTTTCCTCTAGTTCGACCAGAGTTTACTGATACTTTAGCAATCAAACAGGGATGGCATCCCATTCTTGAAAAAATATCTGTGGAAAAACCTATTGCCAACAATACCTATATCACAGAAGGGAGTAATTTCTTGATCATCACCGGACCAAACATGAGTGGGAAGTCCACATATTTAAAGCAGATTGCTCTTTGTCAGATTATGGCCCAGATTGGTGAGTTATGGTTTTACCTCATGGTTACCAATTCTGCTTGTTGTTCATAGGTGCAGGTGTCTCCAGAACTCAGAGAGATTTATTTATTTTTTTTAAATCAAATTATGAATTACTGAGTTTATTTGAGGAGAAATCACAATTTGTGGAGTTTATTTAAAGGGAAATGGATCTGGAAAGGAAGACTGGAACATTTTCATGTGGAAAACATATTTCAGAAACATGGAAGTTTCTGAGTAGGAATCCACACATCGTAGTTCAGGGACTGTGAAACAGAGCAAGGGGATTAGGATTAAAGAGGGGAACACACTTGGCATCAGCCGTGTGCTTTCTCATGGAGGGAAGTGGGGGAGAGAGGGAAGAGCCCACACATGGTAAATTCGACACCATCAGACAGATAGAGCAGAGAGACCAGAATTAAAGAGACATTAAAAGACAGGATTAGGTCTCCCTTCCCCACCTGGCCAGGCACCTGAGTGGGGCTGGCAACAGAGACTCAGGTGGGGAAGTTGAGGCCACACCAAACGAGAAGATCTCAAGAAATGAGGATGATCTCAGGGAAAAAGGCCTCAGAGAGGTTTAGAGTCCCTAAAACACCTTGTGTGTCATGTGGACCTAAACATCCATGGTTGTTCATTAGACTGCGCTCAATGTGGAATGTTTCCATTGGAATGTTGGGTCTCCCACGGACTGTTCCAGAATTAGAAGATTCTCACTGTAATCTTTAATAAATTGAGTGAGGTAGTTATCTCTGATTCAGAAACAGAACTTTCTTATGCTAAATAGCAAAATGAGTAGGATAAGCTGTCTTTAATGATTCATGTGAGGTTTCCAAAATTTGCAACATTAGAGAAGCTTTTTCCTTCACTTAAGGGATATCAATAACAATTGGGATATTATAATACATATGTACACATGGAAGGTAGAAACAGAAGGATCACTCAGGAGTAGGTCTGGGTCATCTTTGGGTGCATACATCATTTGAGGCCAGCCAGAGATACCTGAAACCTGCTCTCCAACAAACTCCAACATAGTAGAACACTCCTCATACTGAAATAAAACCTGCCTTTCCATAACTTGTACTTATTGACCTGGTTCTTTTCTTGTATCACAGAATGATCTAGTCTTTCTTCATGACAGATTTTCAAATATTTGAAGATCATTATTCTACTTCTCCTCCTTGTCCATCTTAAATCTCTGAAACATGTCAAAGTGTATGTTGTGCCTCATCAGATCTGAGACTAAAGGAAACAGGGGCCCCTGAAGGCATGAGAGTTAGTAGGGAGACATCGGAGGCAGACCTAATTGTCTACATGCCAGCTGTGTAATTTTAGGAAAATGATTTTACCTCTTAAGGCCTTTTTTTTTTGGGGGGGGGGTTGAGGTAGGGTCTCGCTCTAGCCCAGGCTGACCTGGAATTCACTCTGTAGTCTCAGGCTGGCCTCAAACTCATGGCAATCCTCCTACCTCTGCCTCCTGAGTGCTGGGATTAAAGGCGTGCACCACCATGCCCGGCCTTTTAAAGCCTTTTTTTATTCTCTGAAAGAAGATTGTTACAAGTATCTACAAGGACTGACACATGTACATAAATTGTTGTGGGTTAAGAAGGAAGGGAATTTACAGACCGAAGTCAGGATCAAGGATAGTGTGGCATGCCCAGAGATCTGCAGACAGCCTAGACAGAGGCTGGCTATCTCTGCTCGGTCAAGCAGATGACTGTGAGGAGTTAGGATATAAGGCTGGACAGATGAACAGGAATTAGATCTTGAAGGGCCTTAGCTCCTTAACTGAGGAGACAGAACTTTATCGCATAGCCAGTAGGGAGCTGTTGAAGACTCTGAGCAGGAGGGCAGCACTGTCAAATCAGCCTTGGGAGGTCATTGCTGCTTGATGACAATAGATGCAAGCCAGAGCAGAGGCCAGAAGCCAGAGAGAACCTTCTTGGTGGAGGCTAAGAGAAAGGAGGAAGCATGAGTGTGCACCCAAAAGCCATAAGTGCTGCATTCTCCACTCGGCACCATGACCTCAGTGGAACTTTCTATTCAATTCCCCTGACAACTCTAAGAATGAGTTTTACTCTCTGATGACAAAGCCCATCTTTGTTTCATTCACCCCAACACATAGTAGACCTTTAATGGATATTTTCTAATTGTCTGTAAAACAAGGAAGGTCAGGAACAGTGTTAGTTCTTAGCTGTTGCCCAGCCTGAGTTCACTGCTCCAGGTGCTCTTCTCCATACTTGCTTTCATTACCACAGTGCATGCCTTATTCATAAAATTTAATAAGTATTATTGTTAGGTACATATTACAGATGAGCAAATAAGAACACAGAGTGCAATTGTCAAGGATCTTTCAAGATGTAAGAGCCAGAGCCAGGATTCAAGGCCAGGCAGGGTAACTCTAGAGTCTGCTCTAGACTAGCATTCTTCTCCAGAATATTAGGAAGGTGTTGAGTTCTTCCGAATCCCAGAGAGCCTGTTTTTAGTCACACTGGGATTGAATGTCTAACTCCATTGCTTGATGAGTTGCTTCCAGTAAGCACTCCCTGCAAGACTCATGTCAGGAGCTTCTGGGGTTGACAGTCTCCGCTTTAAGGAAATTCGAAATTAGGGTGGAATGAAAGGATTACCTCTGCAACTTTGTGATTCTGAGCCTCCAATTTTTCATGGTCAAAATGACAAAAAATGATTCCTGTTTCCATGGATTATTCAGAAAACCAGAGACAAAGCTTTCCAGTGGCTGGGTGGGTGGGGCACTGTTGTAAGTCCAGACACAACCACCGTTGCTCTTTTTCGTAGCTTTACCGGCATGGGTCTGAATCTTGCTTTCTTCTTCTACCAGCCATTGTTCCTCAGAGCGATGCTCTGCTCTGCTCTTCATCCATACCTTTGCTTGAATCCTGGGAAATCTGGCTCTAGCTATTTTTAAAAATGTTTTATTTATCATGAGCAAGGAAAGAGAAAGAGGGAGGAGGGGGAGAGAAAGAGAGGACGAGAACAGGTGCATGAGGGCCTCTTACACCTGTGAACAAATTCCAGACACATGTACCTCTTTGTGCATCTGGTTTTACATGGGAACTGACAAATGGAACCCAGGCCACCAGGCTTTAAATCAAGTGGCTTTAACCACTGAGCAATCTCTCCACAGCCCATGGCTCTACCTCTATTTTACCATTTTTCAAATACAGGGTTTATATATGTGAAACTTTTCCCATTCAGCTATTGTATATTTTATCTTATGATGTTAGAATAACTTTATACCACAAATTGTGGGTGGGTACATGTATTAATCAGATTTATTTTTTATCAAAAGAATAGCTTAGATCACTTCGCTTGAATAAAAAGGCTCATAGAAGACAATTCTCTCTTTTTTGTTTGTTTTGTTTTGTTTTTTGAGCTAGGGTTTCACTCTAGCCTAGGCTGACCTGGAATTCACTACATTGTCTCAGGCTGGCCTAGAACTCACAACAATCCTACCTCTGCCTCCCAAGTGCTGGGATTAAAGGCATGTGTCACCATGCGCAGCTCCCTTTTTATTTTGATTAATGTTTCCCTTCCTCTCCTCTTGGGCTATTTCTGTGTTTTTTAATAGCATAGTTGTTATCTTTTGGTGTATGTGTAGTATATGTAGCGTGTGTGCATGGGGTATGCATGTGTGCAGATATGTGTGACCTGTGAAATGCATGTGGAAACCAGAGGCTGACACTGGATGTATGGTGTTGCTCTTCCACCTTACTTCCTTGAGTCAGAGTCTGCCACTGAAGCTGGAGCCCACCATTGCTTGGTTACACTGGCTGTCTAGCAAGGCCCAGCAATCCTCCGGTCTCTGTACTTCTCTTATGGGATTACAGGTATGCACAGTCATGCCATGTGGTACTGGTGATTGAAACTCGGGACCTCACGCTTGCTTAGCAATGAACTCTTACCCACCAAGTCATCTCCCCAGACCCCATTATTTTCTAGTATAAAATTTCTCTAATGACTTTAATCAACTTGTGCTTCATAAACATTTCATTCATTTTTAATTGTCTGAGATTCACAAGCCTTTCCTTAAGGTTTATAATTATTTCTTTCTGATATAGTTGATCATCAGATCAAATGCTACCTTCTTCGAGTATAACTTTATACAGCAGTCAGTTGGCAACTCTTTCCATTTTACCCACGAGGAAGGTGAAAATGAGAAAGTTCTAAGTGCTGTACAATGCACAGCGTGAGTGATGGAGCTGGGCCATGTTAATGAGCTGAGAAATGCAGAGTGTTCAATGACAGTTTCCTTTGACATTCCTTATATGTCGCAGGCTCGTACGTTCCAGCAGAATATTCCTCCTTCAGAATCGCTGAACAGATTTTTACAAGAATCAGTACCGATGATGACATTGAGACAAATTCATCAACATTCATGAAGGAAATGAAAGAGGTATCTGTATAAATCTCCCCATATGTTAAAAGCATGTTTCATCTTCCCACTACTGGTCAGTTATATCAGCATCCTTGCAGCCCAGCTTGCCCGTGTGTTTATTCTCCTTTCTGAGAGCCAGGGGGCAGTCAAAGACAGTTTCCTAAATGGAAATTGAAAAGTACAGCTTTCAAAGAAAAAGCTAGGGTTACTGAATGATTAAAGCAGGCTTGCATGTTTGCATATGGATGTATATAAGATTTCATTTGCATAGAAGCTATTCCTCTTAGGCTTGATTTTAGGATTAAAGATTATTCTGTTAATGTCACTGGCCTTAAAGACAGGCAGAACTTTCCTATACAAAGCATGTCTCCATCTTTGCTTCTTTTTTTTTAACGTTTTTATTGGCTTAAAATTATATATATTAACACAACAATATGCTCAGTATCATAGGTTCTTAGATAAAGCCATTGAATCCATGATGACAATCCCTCATATGCATTAGTTATTCCCCCCATGACTCTTACATTCTTTCTGCCCCCTCTTCCACAAATTTCCCTGAGTCATAGTGAGTGAGTTTATATTTTGCATAGTTATTAGGTTTTTAAGAGTCTGTAAGTTTATATTTTGGACAATTTTGGGCACCCTTGGTGCCTCTCTCCATTGTCCTTCCCCAGGTTATCTGCCTTGCTGTGGGAGTAGCTCTTTTGCTTGTCATCTCACTTCCTTAGAGGTTGTGCTAGGGCTCTAAATGGTGAGGTTGAGGTGAATGGTCTCCTGCTTGGGTGTCTCCCGTCATGTCCCTTTGGTGGAGTTCGGTTGTCCCTGGTTCTCATTGCTTTCTGCAAAAAACAAACAGTCTCCAGTAGAGAGTGAGATTATTATTGGTCAATTGAGACAAATATTGCTAGGTTGGTGTGCGTCTGGTGGGTGTAGCCTTTCTGAGGACCCATATATGGTTAGTGTAGACTTTCCCACGTAGATGGGGTTCTTAGTCCCCATTCAGGGTTGCCTTGGGTCCCCTTACCAGTCAGGGGTTCCCTGCCTCTGAGCAGGTAGGCTTCCACCCCTGCCCTCCCCCTTGGGGCCCTATCTACCTCCAGAACTTGTTGTACAGAAAACAGGATTCTATGGAGTCAGATTATTGTTAGTTTAGGTTTGTGTACATCTCCTCCCTCTGTTGCTTCAACACCCGCCCCATTTCCTTCTGTCCCCTTTGCCTTTCCCCTGAATCACTAGTCATATTTACGTACAGTTCGGTTTAACCTGATTAGGGGCCACAGATAAGGGAGAATATGCGGCGCTTGTCTCTCTGTTCTTGTGTGAGTTCACTGAATATGATCTGTTCCAAATCCATCCATTTTTTTTTAATTTCGTTATATCATTTTTCCTAATTGCTAAGTAGAAACACAGATAGAGGTCTAATATCTAGAACTTATAAAGAACTCAGTAAATTTAATAATAAAATATTAAACATCCCTCTCACAAAATGGGCCTCTGAGCTCAACAGGGAATTCTCTGAGGAAGAAATACAAATGGCCAATTCTCACTTAAGAAAATGTTCAACATCATTAATCATCAGGGAAATGCAAATCAAAACAACAATGAGATTCCACCTCACACCAGTAAGACTGGCAATCATTTAAAAATTTACCAACAATAGATGTTGGCAAGGATGTGGGGAAAAAGGAACCCTCCTTCATTGCTGGTGGGAATGCAAACTTGTACAACCACTATGGAAAGCAGTGTGGAGGCTTCTGAACAGGATGGATATAGAACTACCAGTTGACCCAGCTATCCCTTTACTGGACATATATCCTCAAGACTCCTCGTTTCAGCACAGAGACATCTGCACAACCATGTTTATAGCGGCTCAATTCATAATAGCTAGGAATTGGAACCAACCTATCACTAGATGAATATCAAAAATATGGTACATATACTCCATCTTTGCTTCTGATAGGAGCAAATCCCAAGTAGCTTGAAGGACAAAAGAACTAAATACAGTTCTTAGCACGTCTGTGATAAGGAGGAATTATTGGGTCACTAAACTGTTAGATAATGGGAAAATAAAGTTACCATTTGTCTACAATTTATATAATTTCTTAGTGCATATGAGATGTCTTTGGGGAGTTCCCCAGTATTCAAGGGCTTGAAGTATGTCTTTGTCCCTTAGAAGGCTCATGTTCACCGAAGCTACCATTGCATCATAGTATAATAAGAGTGGAACTCTTATCTTTTTAACAAGAGGTTGGTATTCTTCAGAGGGAAATTCAGTTAAGTCTTGATGTCTATTGGCCATAGATTTAAACTTGGTAAGCCCAGAATTGAGATTTGCGTACTTTTCTTTAAAACTACATTAGAATTTTGTTTTCTCTGCAGTCTTTTATGAAATTTGTTAGTCTTTTGTGGAGAAAAAATGACCATCATTGTGTTTATTTAAGCATTTAATTTACCACCTTGCTTCTCTATATCAATATTTTAGGTACTGGTTATTTATTGCATTGTCTCCCACACATATGCATATGTCTATCTGAACATCAAGTATTCTAGTACAGTTATTAGTCATGGGATTTTTAGAACAAAAAGTAATGTTATTTTCTGCTCAGCAGGATTTCTGTATTAAAATATGTCTCAGATGAACTAATAAAATGAGTGAATTTCTCCTCATTTTTTTGTGATTGTGGCAGCTGTTCGGTTACAATAAATAATATTAGGATTATGCTTTTCAGATAGCATATATTCTACACAATGCTAATGACAAATCACTCATACTAATTGATGAACTTGGCAGAGGTACTAACACAGAAGAAGGGATTGGCATTTCTTATGCTGTTTGTGAATGCCTACTAAGCTTAAAGGTACGCGCCCTTCTTATTTTAAATGCATTACATTCCTTTTGGATGTATCTCATGTGGTTATCATGATTTTACCTCATTGGCACCCTCAAGCAGCTTTGTAAACAATTCAGGCATAAAATTCTATATGTGTATATAATTCTTTAGTCATTTTGTTTTATTTATAATAGAAGTACAAAACCTCTCTCTCTCTCTCTCTCTCTCTCTCTCTCTCTCTCTCTCTCTCTCTCTCTCTGTGTGTGTGTGTGTGTGTGTGTGTGTGTGTTATCTCCCTGATAATGGCTTCATCAGTTAGTAGCTCTGTTTCTAATAAACATTACCTTTGGTACATTGGACACATTTCTTATGGTTTTCCTGTTGCATTTGTTCTCTCTCTCTCTCATAATGTAACATGTTTGTATGTGCCAACATGGGGCTGGAACATGGAATGATCATGAGATACTCGGTTTATTCCTATGGGTCTGCTAAGCTAGTTGGAAAGTTAAGCTAATGTCTTATGTAGTTAATATTTAAGTAGTTAAGATGGAACTTTCTAGATCATTCAAAAGTACTAATATTCATTGTTATATATTCCAGGCATTTACATTGTTTGCTACACATTTCTTGGAATTATGTCATCTAGACACCCTCTATCCTAATGTAGAAAACATGCATTTTGAGGTTCAACATATAAAGAATGCCTCAAGAAACAAAGAAGCAATTCTGTATACCTACAAACTGTCCAAGGGACTCACAGAAGAAAAAAACTATGGTATGGCATATAGAAATCATACATAGACATCACAATAGTGCATATTCTCTTAAGACAAACCTGTTTCTATTCTTTGCTTGGCAAGTAGTCTCAACCACTTTTCTCTCATCCACTGACTGTTAACATGCTCTAAGACTATATTTCTTTTTGTCAAATTCACATTTTATACACGTGTGTATCTTACTTTCCACTTACAGGAACTTAAATGAACCAGTAGCTATGTGGAAATACAATGTTATATGAAGGCCCTTAGAAGGATTTTTCTTAGGCAATGTAACTTAGTTTATATTTGCAATATATAGTCACTTGAAAGCTTTGTATTTCCTACACAGTTCATATTCATTACCACAGTCCTGTTCTCAGTTCTAGGGTATTTTATAATTAAATCTAAAAACTGGAAGGAATGTATTGCCAAACCATCATATTATTAAACTTTTTTAAAAATTTATTTATTCATTTTCTAGCAGAGAGATACAGAGAGAGAGAGAGAGAGAGAGAGAGAGAGAGAGAGAGATAGAGAGAGAGAGCACCAGGGCCACACCTTGTGGGTCTGGTTTATGTGGGTACTGGGGAATTGAACCAGGGGCCTTAGGCACTGGAGGCAAGTGCCTTAACCGCTGAGCCATCTCTCCAGCCCATTATTAAACTTTTATTAGATAGTTTTTAAAAATTATTCATTTGCAGGCAGAGAGAGACCATGCACAGAGAGAGGCAGATCAGTACACCAGGGCCCCCAGAGGCATGCACTCCTTTTGTGCATTTGGCTTACATGGAGACTGGGGAACTGAACTCTGGTTGTTAAGTTTTGCAGGTGAGTGCCTTAACCACGGAGCCACTCTCCAGCCCCCATTAGATACTTTTTATGTAACTTTTTTTAAAGCTCCAGGACTATTATTTGAGAGAAAAACTATTGGGCAGGTAAGGTGTCAATCTCTGCAGCTGCTGGGAGGAGGGAGATGGAGAACAGGCAGACAAAAAGTCATGCAGGCAGGCTTAGCAGCTGCACGGATGAATGGTGGGGTCTTTAGAGAACCAGTGAGAAACCCAGTGTCTGGCAAGCAAGTTTAGGATTTGAGCCAGAATCCACATGGTGGCTCACACCTTTAATTACTCTTGCTGAGGTAGGAGGATCTCCATGAGATTGAGTCCAGCCTGGGCTACAGAGTGAATTCTGGTCAACCTGAGATTGAGTAAGGCCAAATCTCAAAAACAACAACAAAAGAAAGCCACAAAAGGGAAAGTTACGGTTTTTTAGTTAGAACTCTGAAAAGCAGTGAGGATCTGCAACCAACAACCTCTATGTAAATTATTATGTAGAATGTGAAATCATACAGAGTCAGAAAATTTTAATTGGCCATACACATAAGCTTCCCAAATCACTTTAGCCAAAGATATGTCCACTGTAAGGGAAAAAAAGGTTTTATTTTACAACTTGAAATGGGACACAAACCAGATAACTTTTTTATACAAGATGTCTAATCTTTATAATTTTCAATTTTATTATCTATAAAATGGGTCAAAATAGGGATACTTTTTTATATATGTGGGGGAGCCAAGGTCCAATGAATTATCAAATGTCAGTCAGCCACCTGGCTTGGTGCCTAGTGACTCACAACTTCATAACTATTAGGGTTGCTTCTCTTAAAGCACTGGAGCTTTTGGCACACAAGCCTCTGTGACATTTACAAACTAACATTTGGCTCTGAAAACACACTGGACTCGTCACCTACAACTGTATCTTGTGAAGTGTGTCACTCATTGATGACTTGCTAGCTAGAGAAGTATTCAGCTACAGAGCTGTTTCTAAGACTAGACATTCTTGTCCCCTGAAAAATACATATGTCCTCATGCCTTCTATTAAACTGTATTTGTAACTGGGATCTTCGTGTTAGCATGATATCTCCTACAAGTACTTAAATATTGTAATTGGTAAGTTGTTATCCAGACTTTAGAAAGCTTAGTTGTGAGAACTGTTGAGTAGTTCAGAAATGCCTGTAGAAGAGAAATTTAAATCTGTGAAGAAAATATTAATTAAAATAAACACAAACCCAGAAATAACAATATTAAAGCCAGATTTTATACTTTCAGGAATACAAGCTGCAGAAGCTTCATCCATCCCACCATCAATTGTCGTGGATGCCAGGGAAATCACAACCCACATTACAAGACAAATTTTGGTAAAAAGAAAAAACATCTTTTAGAAAATTATTTGCTTTTCAAGTTAAAGTATTTTAGTGTACATTTGTATTATGTTTTTGATCCATGTGCATAATATTATTAATAATGAATATATTTAAGATAGAAAGCCTAATTCCTAAGCAAAGGAACTCCTTTCTACTTCTCAAAACTTGTTTGTAGTTTGGTCAATTACAAGTTTTCCTAACAAATCACTAGTAAGATAGTTGAATTGATTTCCTACAAGTACTGGTGACTAATTTCATTTTGAGAAAATGAATCTATTTAAAATGAGCATTAAAAGCAAAATCATGATGACATTTGTATTTTCATAGTTTTCAAAGCCATTTGATTTATGGTTATGCATTAAGCCTTATTTTTCTTTATGAAGTAACTAGGTGCTTTTATAAATGATAAATAGGGGGCTGGGGAGGTGGCTTAGAGGTAAGAGTGCTTGGTCAGCCTGGGAGGGCCTGATTCTCTCTGTGAAGCTGGGTGTGACCACACGTGCCTGGAGCCCCAATCCTGGGGAGAGAGGAGACCTGAGGACCACATGTGCCTGGAACCCCAATCCTGTGGAGAGAGGAGACCTGAGAACCACACGTGCTTGGAGCCCCAATCCTGGGGAGGGAGGAGACCTGAGAACCGCATGTGCCTGGAGCCCCAATCCTGTGGAGAGAACAGAATCACTGAGGCTTGCTGGTTAGCCAGCCTAACCACAAAATGGTGGCTCTGGGTTTAGGGAGTGATTTTGTTTCAAAGATAGAGAACACCCAGTATTCTCCTCTGGCTTCAAAATGAGCACACAAGTGCACATACCACAGGTACTTCACGCACATGCAAAAGAAGCGGTTTGCTAGAAAGCAGTAAGTCCCACACTGAAATCACATGTTGACTAAAAATTGATTCTTTTCAAACTGCTTTATAGTGTTTTCAGAATCCAATATGCTGAGTCTATTGAGCTAGATATAGTGTGAAATTTTCCTTAATAGTAACTCTCCCTGTTCTTGTTGCTGTTTTGTTTTGTTTGACTTTTGGAGGGGCCACACAGGGTGTCATTCTGCAGCACAGATTGGTCTTGAACTCCTTCTGGTCCTTCTGCTTCTGACTTCCACGTGCTGGCATTGCCAGAGCCATAGCATCAGATTTGTCTGCCATTTTTTTGTGAATTTTTATTGTCTTCTTTCCTTCTTTGATGTCCTGCACTGTCTCTGGTTGCCATGGGAACCCCTTCAGCGGCTGTGACAGGGCTCCTCTGGTTGCCATGGGAACCCCTTCTGCAGCAGTTGTGACAGTGCTCCTCTGGTTGCCATGGGAACCCCTTTTTAAAAATTTTTTTATTGTCCATAATGAGTTACATTATTTAGTGGGCCAATAATGAGTTGTTATCCCCAATTCCCCAATGCCCCCCTCCCCATCCAGCAGCTGTGACAGGGCTTCTCTGGTTGCCATGGGAACCCCTTCACCAGCAGCTGTGACAGTGCTCCTCTGGTTGCCATGGGAACCCCTTCAGCAGCTGTGACAGTGCTCCTCTGGTTGCCATGGGAACCCCTTCAGCAGCTGTGACTGGGCTCTCACTCTGAAGGGCTTGTCCTTGGCTAATTCCCCAGACCTTGTCTTCTTTAACTCCATCCAGTGCTGTTAATCTTGTCCACTGTGAACCCATGCATTCTAACTTCACTTGAAGATTTCATTTGATGGTTGGTGGTTTCTGTGATGGTTAGGTTTTGTTGTCAACTTGGATCTTTTTAATTATCTTGGGTGGGTCTCTGAGGACATTTACAGGAAGGCAGCCTCTCCAGCAAGGGGCAGGATGTAAAGAAGCTCAAAGAAGCTGGAAGTAAACATCCTTTCCTGTGTGGGCAGTGCAGGAAGGAAATTCCAGAGACTCAGGAAGCCATTAAGTCTGGGATAGGGTTGCAAGACCCCACCCTAAGGCTATATAAAGAAGAAATTCTCTTTGGCCCTCCTGCCTGTTCCCTGTTCTGTGTGTGGTGTTGGTGATGGTTTTTTTCTTTCTGCTCGGACCTGTGAAAGAGGGCCAGCCTCTTTCGTTGTTACAGAGTTTCCCCTCAATCTGTAGTTTCAATAAATAGTTTCCTCCCCCAAATTGTGCCTGGTTTGAAGATTCATCCCAGCGGTGTATGGCTGACCGTGACAGTTTCCCTTCTCATTGATCTATGGCTTCTTTACAGTGACTCTTTCCATACTTTTCTGTTCTCCTGAGCTCTTGGGAGGCTGGGTGGATATCCTTACTCTGAAGAAAGTACCTGGTATATGTCTAAAGAAACCCAAAGTAACCTTGATGAGTTCTTTTCTAGAATCTCCTCAAAATCTTGTACTAGGAATTTTCATTCTTCACTTATATTGCACCCCTGTCTCAGAGGAAGAGATTGTTCTTCTGATGTTGCTAAGGTTGGCCTTTCTGCCTTCTTTCATTCTCTGCTAAGATGTACCCCTCGGTTTCATTCCTCCTCTTCCTCTATTGTTTCTTCCGTGGGGAGTCCTCTCTCTCTGAATATGCCTGCACTTTCCCAAGGAATCATTTTTTACCCTGCTGCTTACCACTTCACTTCTCTTCTCCTGTAAGACTAATCTTCACTTCTCCATTCCTCACTTGCAGGCTGTCTTGTCTTCCTTTACTCACTGAAACTTGCTTTTAACTCATAAGTAACCACCTTGTGTCCTCTGATCTTGGTACCCCTCAGCACAAGTTCATCATTTGCTCTCCTTAATTCCGTCCTGTCTCGGTGACTGTGTGTTTTCCTACTTCTTTGAGCGTTCCTTTCTATTCATATTGTTACAGTCCTTTACCCACTTACCAAAAATCAGTGTTTGTAAGATATTTGCCCCTTTTAAAAAATGTAGTCTTGGTGATTTCATCTTTGTCTAGTTTCCATGATCATTTCTGCTAACTCTGAATCTATTATATAGTTTTCTTATTTTCCCCATATTTCTCTTAATATCTTAATTTATTTGTGTGTGTGGTATTTGTGTCTGGATGTGCATTCATGTGTGTGTGGAGGCATCTTTCTCATCACTCTCTGCCTTCTTTTCTGAGACAAAGTCTCTTACTGAATGCAGTGCCCACAGAATCAGGTTGACCAGCTGGCCGGCAGCCTGGGGTCCTCCTATCTCAGCCTCCCTAGGATTTTTGCTGGGATTACGGGCACATGTCATCGAGTTGTCCATGCTCATGCTAGCACAGCTGACTTGCTTGACTGAGCTATCTCCCTAATGCCTTAATCTATTTTAGATCAAAAATTAAATTGTCATCTGAGAAGCCTCCTATTCTTTTTGCTTCCAAATCTCCCTGTCAGTCGGAGACATCTCTGGATGCTGTTAATTATTTCTCTTAATTGTCATGTGGTAAACTCTCTTAACTTCCCAATTAGTCTTACACACGTCTGCTGACTTGTCTCCCACTGCATAACTCTTAAAGTATTTGCTTAAAGACTAACTTTCAGTCATATGTCAAATTAAAGCTGAACTCTTTAGCTTAGTGAAATATTCTGTAATTATTTCTTAACAAGCAGTGTTAGGATCACCTGGGATACTGAGTACCATCTGGGGTATCCAGGTCTCCTGTGACTCAGTCTGCTAATTTTGCTTTAGGAGCTCCTCTTTATTTGTTATACCAACCTTTCATCACATCAGCCCTGTTTGCATAATTTGCATTTCTGTCACTTTGAATTACGTATCATTTCCACCTGATTGTCTAGCAGGTCTCCACTATGCCTGATCTAGCTGTTTCCTACCCAGAATACTTCCCTTCTAAGCACTTTTACCACTTCCTGTGTGATTTCACCTGGGTCTTAGATGATGTGTTAGGAGTGGTTCATCTCCTGCCTGGAAGTCCGCTATCATTTCAGGTTTTGATGGTAGATTTGGGTTTTCCATGGTTCTCGCTGCCTTCTGCAAAGTAAAAACAGATTATCCAAAGGAGAGTGATATCAACATAGGTTAAATGGGACAAACATTATTAACTTGGCGAGATTATGTTTGGTGTAGCCTCTCTTTAAGCTCATGGTTAGTGGGGGCTTCCACTTGGAGTTCAGATTCTTGGTCTCCCTAGGAATTTGCCTTGGATCCCAGTTTTAGCTAAGGGTTCCTTGCTAGTGAGTGGATCTCTTAGCCAATCAGAGAGCCATTACTTGTCTGCCTAGGTTAAGTGCCACTACTGCACAGGTGAGTAATTCTTGCCATGCTGGTCATATAGCAGTGTCTCCAGCTTTCTGCCAACATAGGTCGCTGACCTATAGCAGTGTCCTCTGCTTGCTCCTCACATCATGGACCAATTTCCCCTGGAAGCACATGTAGCACATTCTAGCACTCATAGGCTAACCATCTGGGAATGCTACCAAGCCACAGTAACAAAAACAGCATGGTACTGGCATAAAAACAGACAGATAGAACAATGGGACAGAACTGAAGACCTTGCCCTTAGTTCAAGTAACTACTTGATCTTTGACAAAGGTGTCAACAGCATTCACTCGAGGAAAAAACAGCATTTTCAACAAATGGTGCTGGACAAATTGGATAAATACATGTAAAAAATGAAACTAGACCCACTACTTTCATCATGCACAAAAATCAACTCCAAATGTATTAAAGACCTCCGTATAAGGCCTGAAACTCTTAAAAACCTGGAAGGAAAAATAGGGGGAACTCGACATGAAATAGAAGTAGGGAAAAACTTCCTGAACACAACCCTAGTAGCCCAGGAAATTCAACAATCACTCAACCAATGGCATTTTATCAATCTAAAAAGCTTCTGTACAGACAAACATTCCGTACACAGAGCCAACAGACCACCATCAGATTGGGAGAAAATCTTAGCCAGCTACACCACGGACAGAGGCCTAATATCTAGAACCTACAAAGAACTCAAAAATTAAGTAATAAAAAAATCAACCATTCCACTCAAAAAATGGGCAGTGAACTGAACAAGGAATTCACAAAGGAAGAAATACAAATGGCCAATTTTCACTTAAGGAAATGTTCAACATCCTTAATCATCAGTGAAATGCAAGTCAAATCAACTGTGAGATTCCACCTTACTCTAGTTAGAATGACAGTCATTAAAAAAAAAATCTACCAACAAT
Organism: Zapus hudsonius; assembly: GCA_004024765.1. Lineage (NCBI taxonomy): Eukaryota > Metazoa > Chordata > Mammalia > Rodentia > Dipodidae > Zapus > Zapus hudsonius. The sequence continues at coordinate 42,702 of PVHP010009694.1, forward strand.
AGATGTTGGCAAGGATGCTGGGGAGAGGGGGAAGGAACCCTTATTCACTGCTGATGAGTGCAAGCTTGTACAACCACTATGTGGAGGCTTCTGAAAAAGATGAAAATAGAGCTACCAAGTGTCCCATTTATCCCTCTACTGGGCATCTACCCTTAAGGCTTCAAAACAGAGACATTTGCTCAACCATGTTTATAGCAGCTCAATTCACAATAATAAGAATTGCAATCAACCCAAATGCCCATTTCTGGACAAATGGATATCAAAGTCATGGTACATATACACCATGGAATTCTACTCAACAGTAAGGAAAAATGACATAATGAAGTTTGAAGGAAAGTGGATAGACTTGGAACAGATCGTACTCAGTGAACTCACACAAGAACAGAGAGACAAACGCAGCATATTCTCCCTCATCTGTGGTTCTGAACCAGGTTAGGCTTGAATAGTAAGCAACCCTGACACACCAATCGAGAGTTAGACAACAGGGAGGGAGGGAAAGGGAGGGAGGGCGAGGGGAGGTATACACAAAACGAAATCCAAAATGGATACCATAGAATCCTTAGTCTTGGACTGTAGGCCAAATGCTATAATCCTCTAGAGGAATTTGGGGGTGTCATTTGGTAAGAGACACAAAAAAAAGAGGGGGCTTGGATGAAGCCTAACTAATACAGTTGGCTCTGGTTTGAAACACCCTGTGTCAGAAATCCGTTACTTCCCACATCAGAGAGATCAGAGAGACCTACAGGTCGCCCCCAAAAGACAGGTTTCTGTCAAAGCACTTGATTACCCACCCCAGGGAAAAGATAAGACCCTATTGCTGAAGACTCCGTGGGCTGCTGTCACCCAACACCAAGAGATCCTGCTGGAACAACCTTAGTTTTCTTCACATCAGCCCTGTTTGCACAATCTACATTTCAGTCACATTGAATTAGGTATTGTTTCTACCTGATTGTATAATAGGTCTCAACTGTGCCTGCTCTAGCTGATTCCCTAAGCAAAATACTTCTCTTCTAGGATGCGTTGGTATGTGTGTGGACATGTGAATACAAGCTTTGAGGCTTGGAACATAGAAGAATACAGATGTACAATAATTCATTGAAATAAGATGGAATATTAATTAGTGTATCAAATAGATGAAATAAATGGTTAAACAATCTCCAGGTCAGCCTGGGCTGGAGCAAGACCCTGCCTCGAAAAACCAAAAAACAAACCCAAAATACAATATAGAATCTTACTCATTTCTCCTATAGAAAAGGAGACACTCACACACGGAATTGAGAAATGAAGGGATTATACTACCTCTGGGGTACTTACTAAGATTTTCCATAGATATTCAGTGTTAAAAATGTTGATTTTTCTGTCTCAAGCACAGATGTGAATTGAGAATTAACAACAGAAACAAATTTTCTAGCTGTATCCCTAATCATAAGGGACTGTCTATAGTTCCTCCACATTTCTGTTTTACATATTATTTTCTGGATAGCCTTAGGTATAGCTTGTTAAGAATTAAAGTATCACTTCATATAGCAATTTATTTTTATTTTTTAAAAATGTAATTACTTGTCAGCCTATATTTTCTCTAGTCTTCAGCAATTTCTGTGTGCGAACTCTCTTTAGGGTCAATGTTTCTGATGACTCATCTAGTGTACCATTTTATCTTTTATTTGGTAAATAAAAATGAGAGATAGCAGAGTTGTCTTCTTGTGACATTTAAAATCATGATTAATGCATAGCAAGGCACAGCACTATTCCCTGTGCCTTTTAAGACACAAGGTGTTGGCAGAGCCTATCCGTGTTACATTTTCTATTCTATTGCTCTTGGTATTTTGTTGAGGAAAGTGACCTATTTAGCAGGGATTTTTGTTGTTGAAAAGCGACTTTCAAGGATAGAAGGTTCTTTCATAGAATAGTAAATAACTGTGAGAAGCCTAACTCTCACACATAGCATTTATAGATATATGTGTTGGGATTTATCTAAAGGGATGAACCTCGAGTTCCTATTTCTGTGAAAGGAGAAAGAATAGTACACACATATGATTTAAGTGAGCATCTCAGTGTTCTTGGTTTAATTTACATGTACTTTTAATAACAGCAATACCAAAGGAGTTCTCCAGAGATGAAAAAACAGAGAGCGGTGTACCAGCTAGCCACTAGGCTTGTTCAGACTGCTCGAAACTCTCAGTTGGACCGAGACAGGTTACGGGTATATTTAAGTAACCTCAAGAAGAAGTATGAGGAAGATTTCCCCAGGGCTGAAGAACTTCCAGAAAAGACAGAAGAATAATGACAGTTCACATCTTGTACTAGTGAACTTGTATATATATATCATCATACAAGAACGAGGAGTTTGTCTCTTGAGAGCACAGTCAGATACCTGCTCAATTTTATATTTGAACTGAAAATTACATTATTTTAGCCTCAGGATTTTCATCTATGTATTTTGTATGGAAAACATTTGTTAGTATAATTTAATAAATGCCATCTACTTAAAGGTACGATTTTTATGTTATAAAAGATATATTGCATTACTTTTTCTCATTTATGAATCTGTTCTTATATACATTAAGTTCATACTTATAAGTTAGGGTTCAAAATATTATATTTTAGCTTAAAAATAACCTTTTAAGCTAGGCATGGTAGCACACGCCTTTAGTCCCAACACTCCAGAGGAGGGAGGATCACTGTGAGATTTGAGGCCAGCCTGAGACTACATAATGAATTTCAGGTCAGGCTGGGCTAGAGTGAGACCCTACCTCAAAAAAAATAATAGTAACTAATGGTAATAATAACAGTAACCTTTTAAGGTCTGGAAATTTATCTGACCCTTTCTTTTGCATTCAGTTCTGACAATAATACTCTGTGACCCAATAATTTCTTAAATAGTACCCCAAAACTCTAACACTAGGTGGTTCTGAAGTTCATTAGAATGACACTGGTAATCTTACAATATTGTAGTTCTAAAGGGTGAAAGTAAACTTATTCATAATAAAGAGTTACTCTGCAAAGGAGTCACCACCACCACCACACTCTTAGTTTTCCACACATTCAGGGCTCCAATTTTCTCCTCAATTTTCTCCTCCTCCTTAATTTTCATATTTGGTTGTCTTGACTGGGTATATGAAAGATTCCATGGTAGCCCTTGCAAAGTCCTGGTATGTCCAAAATGTCTTCGAGTCTCCATTGCAAACTAAGGTCCACCTTCCAGTGGCTTCACTTGCCAATCAGGGACTCCACGCCCTGTTCCAAATACTGCATCTCAGCAGCGGCTCCTGGAACCCTGTGCACTTCATGACCCACTCCATGCATGCATTCCTCATGCTTCCAGGTATGCAGGACACAGCCATGTTGTTAATTCAGGGACAAAATAGATGTGACCTTGAAGAGCAGATTCCTTTCTTTCATGGATTTCCTTTCCAAAGAGTTTGCACAGTCCATCTTTCTGTCCTTCCTGGGTTGAAACACCTCAGGTGTCTCTCCATTGTTTCAATGTAAAGCAGTTGGGCCATAATCAAAAGCTAGTCTCTGCCAGTAAGTTAAACCTGTGTTGAGATTTTTTTTAAACTTTTTTTAATATTTATTTATTGTCCATAATGAATTACATTATTTAGTGGGCAAACAATGAGTTGTTATCCCCAATTCCCCAATACCCCCCTCCCCATCCCCAATCAGCTGGATATCCTCCTCCGTGGGCTGTCTGGATCAGTCCTCGTGGCAGGGGACCATGGATAGCCTAGCACTCAGCCCGGTTCTCCTGGCCCAAGTGTGTTGTTACTGAAGGGTGCCATGCCTCTGGATAGTCTCCCCCACCACAGCTTTCACAATCTTTCCGCCCCCTCTTCCGCTCAGTTCCCTGAGTTTTGGTGGGTGAATATTAAGGCTGCTTTAATGTTGTGAGCTTAGGGGTCTTTGTGTCGAAAATTGTTGGTTTCTGTCACCGTGGCCTATCCTGTGTTGATTGAATGACTGTGGCTGTGGGTCCCTTGTTCATCCCGTCATTCTCTGTGGGGTTCCATATGGATCCTCCACAATATGACTGTGGTGGCTCATCTCTTGCCAGGATCTCAGCTATCTGCCTACGGTCAGATGGTAGGATTAGATGGGCCACAGCTCTCTTGCTTTATCCTGAAAAATACAAACAATCTCCATCGGAGAGTGAGATCAGTACAGGTTAATAAATAGACACAATTCTGGATTACCTAGATTCTATTTTTAGTAGCCTCCCCGTCAATCGCTCCCATATTGCATCTTTTCTTGTGAGCCCAAGAGTACAGGATCTGGTGCCTATCGCCCTGAATCCCCAGTTCCAGTCAAGGGCTCCCCCTCACTAAGTGGAATATTTGGCCGAATCTAAAAGCTGTTAATTGTCTCCCCCAGGCCCAGGTTTCTCCATTGCACGAGTGAACCTTTCTTGGTTCACTGTTCTCTTCCAGTAGGAGGTATGATCAGCCTACTCATGGCCATTTTTTTAAAACTTTAAATCTTAAATTCTCAGTCCTATATCCATAGCCAAGCACACAGTCCATTACTTAAATTTAACCTTGGTCAAACTCTCTGGGCATGGGCAGTAGGATGCATCCACCCCTTGACCCAGGCACGCACTTCTATTAAGGTTTTCTGCAGTCTCTCCTTCCCCATAGAAAGTTCACAAGCTAAGCCTCCAAATGCAGTTCTCTCTGCACTGAGCATTTCCAAATTCTCAACAGAATAGTCTATAAAACTTGGCTTACTGCTCTGGAAGACATCTTCAGTTGCAAGTACCAAGTCTATGTCCATTCCTCCAGCACTCAAGTTCCAGAAGATCAAAATCCACATGCTCAGATTCATCTCAGCAAATCACCCCACTCCTGGTACCAAATCTGTGGTAGTCAGCCACACGCCGCTGGGATGAATCTCCAAAACAGGCACAGTTTATGGGAGGAAACGATTTATTTAAGCTACAGATCCAGGGGAAGTCCCATAAAAGTGAAAGAGGCTGGTCCTCTTTCACAGGTCTGAGCAGAGAGAAAAACCCATTACCAACACCACACACACACCAGTACAGCAAACAGACAGGAGGGCCAAGGATAGAATTTCTTCCCCTTTATATAGGCTTAGGGTGGGGTCTTGCAACCTTATCTCAGACTTAGTGGTTTCCTGAGTCTCTGGAATTTCCTTCCTGCACTGCCCACAGAGGAAAGGATGTTTACTTCCAGCTTCTTTACATCCAGCCCCTTGCTGAGAGGCTGCCTTCCTGTAAACATCCTCAGAGACCCACCCAAGATAATTAAAAAGATCCAAGTTGACAACCAAACCTAACCATCACAGGTGCCTTCTCAAGCACTTCACAAGATCATGACCCAAAGGACTATGGTGGGGAAGGTAGGCATTCTTCTCTCAGGTGGTTAAGTGTGTGGAGTTCAGGGAACAGACTTGGACTGTCTATAGAGTAGCTTCAGGATCCCTATGGATCTGGCCAAGAAAATTACACATGGATGAGGCCATGATTTTCTTAATATATTATTACCCAATATTTAATAGTAGTATTTGTTGACTATTAAACTTGTTTTTAGTATTCAAACAAATAGAGGCAGATTGAAAAGGTCATAATTTAAATGACATACATACTTTTTTTTGAAAAGGTGAATGTATAATATTACTTTTATATTCAATGTATTAAATGTCTTGTTTTATACTTATATTCCATAGTATCATGTTTTTTGAGACTTTACCTGAAATACATTTTAATTAACAGTATTTGCAATAAAGTATGTTATGTGGTCATTCCTAAAAGCAGTTAGGTAATATAGGCTTCAGGCAGGTTTCAAGGGGGCCCTCTAGAAAGATTGACAGGTTGAGAACAGAACACCAAGGGAGGGGCAGCGAAAGGCAGCAGGAAGCAGGCAGTGGGGAGGCAGCAGCCCCCTGGAGTGCTTCACAGGTGCCTAGTACCCTTCCCCACCACACACCAGCTTCCTGGTAGATTGAACCTGTGCTCAGTTCCACTGGATTTTAAGAACTTTTTTCATCAATTAAAGCTTTTGTTGCAAAAACGGTAGCCACTGATTAATCCCTGTTATATTTGAGACACTGAAATAAAAATAGGTTTATTGCTTCTTTAAATTACTTAAGGTATTTTGGGTAAAACACAAACATACTACCACAAAACAAGCTAGGTGGAGATGAAGTAATTATGCCATTAATAGAGGCTGATAAGAGGAAGACTATCCTGTCTTTAGTTTTAAGATCTGATTGTTCTTTGCTTTATCTAAACTGTAGATGGTGATCTCTCAATGCAGCCTTTCAGCATCAGTACAGAATGTCACAGCAAGTCAAGCCTCCTTAACCTCTACCTCAAAGCTGTTTCCTTAGGCTGCTCCCCCTCTCTTCACACAGGATAAAACCCTGCAAAACAAGAGAGTATTCAAGTGTGTAATTCAATGTGGGATTGTGTGTAAGTGGATAGAACTGATGCAACCTGCTGTAATTTGGTAAGGTGGGCCCCAGGATATCCAGTGATGAGATGGCCCCAGCATAACCAGTGATAAGATGGGCCCAGGATGTCCAGTGATAGATGGGCCCAGGATGTCCATTGATAAGATGGGCCCCAGCATAACCAGTGATAAGATGGGCCCAGGATGTCCAGTGATAAGATGGGCCCAGGATGTCCAGTGATAGATGGGCCCAGGATGTCCAGTGATAAGATGGCTCCAGGATATTCAGTGATAAGATGGGCCCAGGATGTCCAGTGATAAGATGGGCCCAGGATGTCCAGTCATAGTATGGGCCCAGGATGTCCAGTAATAAGGTGGGTCCAGGATATCCAGTGATAAGATGGGCCCTTGATATCCAGTGATATGATGGGCCCAGGATGTCCAGTGATAAGGTGGGTCCAGGATATCCAGTGATAAGATGGGCCCAGGATATCCAGTGATGAGATGGCCCCAGCATAACCAGTGATAAGATGGGCCCAGGATGTCCAGTGATAAGATGGGCCCAGGATGTCCAGTGATAAGATGGGCCCAGGATGTC